>KE159354.1:7863-18017 GCA_000411055.1 Leavenworthia alabamica
ATCTCAGATCGCCCCCCAAATTTACAACTCTGCCATCGTCTCGTTCACGTTCGTCTTCTTCCTTCTCTGTCTCCTGTACCATCGCCAAGGATCCAGCTATTTTCATGGCGGAATCGGATAAGACCAACGCCGTTGGATCTGATCCGAGACTCTGGAAACGACCTGATTCATTTGGTCGGTTCGGGAAGTTTGGTGGCAAGTACGTCCCTGAAACTCTAATGCACGCTCTCTCTGAGCTCGAAACAGCTTTCTATGCACTCGCCACCGACGAAGATTTTCAGGTTAGTCGGAAGATTTTATTTTTTGAATTGGGTTTCCTAATATTCAAGCGTTGTCATTGTCAAAATATGTTTTTTATTATTGTTAAATGATATATATTGCCGATTAATTTTACCCAGAAATCTGGAATTAACATTTATATTCATATGTTCATAAGCAGTCACATACTTCTTCGTGTTGATGCAATTGGGTAGTTCGCTTTTATGTTGAGTTAATGTTTTGATAAACCTGTAGAGGGAATTGTCAGAGATCTTGAAAGACTATGTTGGTAGAGAAAGTCCTCTTTACTTTGCTGAAAGGCTCACTGAGCATTACCGCCGAGAAAACGGTCAAGGACCGCTCATATATCTTAAAAGGGAAGACTTGAACCACACTGGTGCTCACAAGATTAACAACGCTGTAGCTCAGGCTCTTCTTGCAAAGCGTCTAGGAAAGAAACGGATTATAGCTGAGACTGGTGCTGGTCAACATGGTGTAGCTACAGCTACTGTGTGTGCTCGTTTCGGTTTGCAGTGTATTATCTACATGGGTGCTCAAGACATGGAGAGACAAGCTCTTAATGTGTTCAGGATGCGTCTTCTTGGTGCTGAGGTGAGGGGAGTTCACTCTGGAACAGCAACTTTGAAGGATGCGACATCTGAAGCTATAAGGGATTGGGTGACAAATGTGGAAACTACACATTACATATTAGGATCTGTTGCTGGTCCTCATCCTTATCCTATGATGGTCAGAGACTTTCATGCTGTGATTGGTAAAGAAACAAGNATGGTCAGAGACTTTCATGCTGTGATTGGTAAAGAAACAAGAAGACAAGCCATGGAGAAATGGGGAGGGAAGCCTGATGTTTTGGTTGCTTGTGTCGGTGGAGGTTCAAATGCTATGGGACTCTTCCATGAATTTGTCAATGACACAGAGGTTCGATTGATAGGTGTGGAAGCCGCTGGATTTGGAGTAGACAGCGGCAAACACGCAGCCACGTTAACAAAAGGAGATGTCGGTGTACTCCATGGAGCTATGAGTTACTTGCTGCAAGATGATGATGGTCAAATCATTGAACCACACTCCATTAGTGCTGGGTAAGAGATTCTTCTATGGTTCAAATCTGGTTTTTTAAGTCACGGTTACTTCGCCTGAATGACCTGTGTGAGTTTGTTATCAGGTTGGACTACCCTGGAGTCGGACCCGAGCATAGTTTCCTTAAAGACATGGGAAGGGCTGAATACTATAGCGTTACTGATGAAGAAGCCTTAGAAGGTACTTACTCAACATATCATTTTCTTCTTTATAAGTTTATTTCATTGCATTGTGTTTGTTTCTGTTATCTGCGTGTAGCTTTCAAGAGAGTGTCTCGGTTAGAGGGAATAATCCCGGCATTGGAAACATCGCACGCATTAGCTCATCTTGAGAAGCTTTGTCCGACGTTAGCTGATGGAACCAGAGTGGTCTTAAACTTCAGTGGAAGAGGAGACAAGGATGTTCAAACAGCCATCAAGTATCTCGATGTTTAAAGATTACTTTCATTTTCACAATGTGGAACAAAGGGTTTATAAAATAAAAAAACAGTTTTTCAAAGAATGTATCCAATGAATAAGAATGTTTTATGGTATGTTTGATATACAAATTGTTTTGTTCTCGACTTAGCTGACATTTTTTTACATTACATATCTTAATTTGACCCAAAAACAAAATCAACTTAGCTCAAAACAAGAGTAAACGAGTTTTTCGCCATACCCACACAACCAGACGTCTTCAAAATAATTCAGTTATATATTATAGTTGGGCAAACGGATCGGGTTGTCCGGATCGGCAAAATCCAAAATATATCAGATTTAGATTAATCGGTACAATTTCTTTTTAATTCAGATTTCGGATCAGATCGGATTGGTTTAAAATAATCAATTTATTCGGTTTATTCAGATTATTCGGATTAAAATTTAATTTTTGAAGAAAAATTATATAATTTTAGTAAAATAAATCGATTAAATAAAATTTTTGATCCGATTAATCTGAAATTTTTTTGCATTGATCCAATCCGATTAAACCTTGATCCAAACTGATTAATCCGATATTTATTTTTTGGTTTATTCAGTGAATTTTAAAATTTCCAAACAACCCAATTACGAAATAACCCGATCCGTTTAATCCGAATGCCCAAGACTAATATATTAGGAAAATAAAATAAGAAACTGGTCTTTTTAAAATCAAATAACAAAAAACTAAGGTTTTCTCTCACAGAAACTTTAAACTAGCATTGGAAAATTGAGTACATAATGATGTTGAGACTTGCAAAAACACTAATGACAGGATCCAAAATCAAAAAAAAAAAACAGGTTTGAAGATAGTATTCAACTTGATCAAGCAGTGATCTCCTTCTTGAGTTTTGCAAGCTCTTGCCTAACAACACCAGCTTTCTACAAACAACAAACAAGACACTAACAACTCAGTTTAACATACACAAACAACAAACAAAGATCAATGTATGTCTGACTAACCTTGATTTTGGCTAACATGATCTTAAACCTATCAAAATCATTGAGATTAGCTCTACATTTCTGCACAATTAGCTTCCTACCCCATGAACTCTTCTCCCATTTGTTTTTCACATCTACAAAACAATCAGATTAAGTTTGAAACCCTTAAACAAATTCAAAAGCATAACACTAACCAGCTTTCTCCATTGCTTCGATTAAAGCCTTCTTCTTAGGTACTCGGTTGATTTCAATAACGATATCGGTCAGAGATAACCTCTTGAAGTTCATCTGAACCCTTTCCATGTCAGGGGCGTCTACTAAAGCCTAAATGACGATAACATAATCAGGATTCCATAAGAATACATCAATACAATGATCCAAACTTTTTCAGAAACACACAATTCTCAGCTAAGTATAAATCTAACCAAATCTAAAGCTAAATCAAATGAGATATGAATAAATTAAACTAACTCTGTTTTGGTCAACGACGTCGACGATAACGACGAGCTTTCCATGATCTTTGCCGTAGTTCACAAGTGCGACTCTCCCTATCTCAACGTACCTCTTGAAAACCTTAATAATCACCACATAACAAATATAAAAAACTCAAAATCATAATAATACATATATGAGATTTGATTGAAGACATCTAAATCCTAATTCCATTAAAATATATCTCACCATCTTTGCCGCCGATAGCTTGGAAGGTCGAAGCTCTGAGTTTAAAAAGGGGACGAGCAACAGCTGAAGCGTCTAGGGTTTTTTAGCTGAAGAGATTATATACTATAAACTTTGTAAGTATATATTCTAAAGGACTTTTAGGTTATTAGAACCATAGACTAAAAGGCCCAGACGTGAAAGCCCATAAGACTGGTTCAGTAATACACGACGTCGTTTTATTTGGGTATATTAGTCAGTCAAACATATACGACGACGTTTCATTCAATACTTTTCTATGATTATGACTTCTTGTTGACGAACATAATATAAGGTCTAAAAAAATCATTTATATGGAAAATTATGATATGTTCCTCCCACTAACTAACTATTATTGGCAAGACCAATATATTAATAAAATATAATCCACCGTCGTTTCATCATGAAAATGGACAAAAGCTATCTATCTCAAGGTGTCCTAAAAATGTGAAAGAAGAAGATAGAAAGAGATGCACAAAATCCGTTATTTGTGAGAACAAGTTGTTCGGGTTCGGTTTTGGATTTTTTGGTTTTAGGTTACCCGAAGTGAAATATATCAAAATTCGAATAGAATCCGATTTAATTCAGTTCTGTTTCGGTTAGGATTTTTTGGATTCGGATTCTGTTTTGTAAAAAAAAATTATCTGAAATTAAAAGCGAATCCGAAAAACCAAATCCGAAATCCGAGAAAAAATCCGAAAACCCAATCCAAATCCGAAAATCCAAGAAAAAATCCGAAAAACCGAAAAAATTCAAAACTCAAAACCCAAAAAAAAACCGAAATCCCTTAAAAACCGAACAGGAAAATAAAAACATTAAAAATTCTTGTACAATTCCGGAAAATATTTAATTCATAAACTGATCGGTTTTAACATTTAAATCGGTTCGGTTTTGATTCAAATTTTTTAAATCAATTTTTGGATTTCAAATTCGATTTCGGATTTATGTCCACCCCTAAAAACAACTATAGATCGTTGTCGTCGCCAGAAATAACTATCAAAGTAACAATGATAGAAGAAACAACTTGTTATTACCAAAACCAACAAAGAAATAATATAAATAAAAATTTGTGTTTTTGTCTGTCTATTGACTCCATTCCCACTAACTCCAAGCTGGCATCTTCCTAGAAAAAATATAAATTTCTCTTCATTGATCGTCGATAGATCTTTTTGAGTTTTTTTTCCCGGGATAATTTCTAAGAGTAAATTTGGGTTGAAGTTTGAGAGATGTGGGGAGGAGGCGTAGCTGAGCCCACAGATTCTTATTACCAAGTTCGTCCTGAGTGCACCGATGTGCCTAAGACCAAATTCAAAATCAAGGTTACGTCTTTCGATTCATTCTCTCTTCAGTTTTCTTTACCATTTTAGATTTGTTTCTTCATTTGGATCATTGTAATGTTCATATTGATCTTAGAAGCTGTTTTAGGTTCTCAGATTTGTTCTGGATCTCTCATTTGATATTTTCTCAGTTTCGTTGTGTTTTAGCAAAGTCATAGCCTTTATTGTCTTCTTTTTCGCTAAATGATAAAAAGCTTCTGAGTAGTTTACTTTTCGACTTCATAACTTCAAGTCTCTGATAGATATTTCAAGTCTTTCAAGATGCATACAACAGTGTTTGTAATGATGCATAAGATACTTGATTGACACTAAGTTAGATCTCAGATTGAATAAGTTTCTCTTGTTGAAAATGCTTCCTAAAGTCATAAATTTTATGTGTAATTGCTTTATTGTTGTGTAAGACCAGGAAGTTTTTGCTATGTTGCTTACAACACCGGTTAAAATTATCTGCAGCCTGGTAAAACACTAAGTATAAGAAAATGGCAGGCTGCATTTCTCCAAGAAGGGTCTCTAGATATTAGCAAGACTCTAAGACGAATCCGAAAAGGGGTATGTTAGGTTTTGAAAAGTCTTTCCTAAGATTTCTTTATAGTTTCATTTGTTCTGTATCTGTAAAGTGAAACTCATGTTACTTTTACAACCGATTTGTAGGGAATCCATCCATCAATTAGAGGTGAAGTATGGGAGTTCCTACTTGGCTGTTATGACCCAATGAGTACATTTGAAGAAAGAGAGCAAACCCGACAACGCAGAAGGTATTCCTACATAGCCTTACATAAGTTTAGTATTGTCAATCTTACCTCTACTTCTCTATAGATTGCAGTATGCTTCTTGGAAGGAAGAGTGTAAGCAAATGTTTCCTGTTATTGGAAGTGGAAGATTTATTACCGCGCCTGTAATTACCGAAAATGGTCAACCAAACTATGATCCTCTTGTACTTCAAGAGATAAGTTTAGGTAAAATCTGTTTTTTCATTAAAATTAAAATATTGAACTCTACAAAAACATGTAATAGAGATTTGAAGTATTCATGTGTGTCCTTTTCAGGTACAAATTCAAATGGTTCAGATTTTTTTAAAGAGCTCACAAGTCATGGACCTCTTGATAAGAAAGTTATTCAATGGCTTCTAACACTTCACCAGATAGGTAAGTGAACTGATCATAGCTTCCTCTATCTCCGGCTAGAGTAAACTGAATCTCTACTGGTTCAGTGAGTTACTTAACTTACATTTTTCAGGTCTTGATGTGAATCGTACTGACAGGAACTTGGTATTTTATGAGAGAAAGGAGAATTTGTCGAAGCTATGGGATATTCTATCGGTTTATGCATGGATAGACAAGGATGTTGGGTACTGCCAAGGTAAAACCGAGTAATATATAAGTGAATCAAAGAAAAGTTTCTGATCTGTGTGTTGCTGCTTTAATCAGGAATGAGTGATCTTTGTTCCCCAATGATTATTCTTCTTGAAGATGAAGCTGATTCTTTTTGGTGTTTTGAGAGGCTTATGCGTCGACTGGTACTTAACTTTACACATATTTTCAATGTATTTGTGTTTTGGTATGGATTGTGTTGTACATATGTTTCTCTGCAATCAGGTTGTAGTATTGAAATGTGTTTTCTTTTTCGAATTGAAAAGCGAGGAAATTTCCGATGCACTGGGAGATCTGTTGGAGTTGAAGCTCAACTTACTCATTTAGCTTCAATTACTCAGATTGTTAACCCCAAACTTCACCAACATTTAGGTACCACTACTATAGTTTCTTTGCTTATATTATAGATATCTTCATTGGTTAATCGAGTCAGGGTCTTGAAATGCAGATAAGCTTGGCGGAGGTGACTATCTCTTTGCGATTCGGATGCTAATGGTTCAATTCCGAAGAGAATTCTCGTTTTGCGACTCTTTGTACTTGTGGGAGGTAATAATGATTCTTGTGTCTCACTCTCTTAGTCTTTGGAATTATCTCAATGTCAAATCTTATTTCAAGTAGATGATGTGGGCTCTCGAGTACGACCCCGATCTTTTTTATGTATATGAAGCAAATCAATGTGGAAGTGAGAAAACAGAAGAGTTCAAAGGCAAACCAAAGTCAATTAACCAATGTGGAAAGTATGAGAGGCAAAACATGAGGAATGCAAGTAAAAGCATGGAAGGTTCTTTGCCTATATCAGTCTTCTTAGTAGCCAGTGTCTTGAAAGACAATAGTTTGAAGCTAATGACTGAAGCTCGTGGACTCGATGATGTTGTTAAGGTTAGACATATATCTCCTTCTTTATTCTGGTGGAATCATTCATTACATTGTTTCTTTTATGTCTTTAGATACTTAATGACATGAGTGGGAACTTAGATGCCAAGAAAACATGTTCTGGAGCCATAAAAATTCACAAGAAATATCTAAGACAGGTTATTTTTGAGTTTATCTCATCTGTCTTGGTTTGTATCTATCTCAGATTTGTCTGAAAGTATCTCTTCTATTGTCTTCTATTGCAGGCTAAGAACTAGGATTGGTGAATATTCATGATTTTGCAATTTTGATTTACTACTGTTAACATACATTTACATACATACAGAGAAACATAATTTGTAAGCTGTTCATAAAAGTTGATGTACTGCACATTGATTCAAGCATTAAGCATCTCAACTAGTAAAATCAGAACAAAAAGGATTGAGGTCTTTGTTTTCAATTTTAAAACAAAATTTTAAAGTCATAATTTGATGCAACACTCTTTAACAATCTGATCCTATTACATAAGCAGTCAAAGGAAAAAAAAAACAAAGATAATCTCTTATTATCATACCAAAGATAGAAAATTTAAACACACGCAACACAAGATAAAAGAGTTAAGGGGACAAAATGTTCTGGAACTGGGCGATAACAGTAATGATCCACTAGAACAGTACAGTAAACAGCTTAGGGACAAGGCAACATAAGCAGCTCAGAAACCATGGATCTTGATGTTATCTTTCTTCACAAGACCAGCCTGTTTCATGACAAGTATGGGAAACAAGATTAAGTAACAATCTTTTTGCAATCCTGTTTGTGAATGATATTAATTTTTACCTGGACTAGGAACGTAGAGACGTTCTTTCTCTGGTCACCTTGAAGTTGAATAACCTGCAAGTTCGGAGAGGAGATATAAGCAATGGAGAATAGCTATAGAGAAAGAGAGCACATATAGCACATGGATGCATTATGGAGATTTAAAGCATGTACCTGTCCCAGTTCAGAGTCTTGAACCACAGTTCCGTTGCAGCAAAACTCTTTCTTGAGGTCTTTAAGTATCTTGTTATAGCTGTACTCCTTCTTCAGCCCCTGTACAGTTGTCAAGCTTTTTCTACCATTCCGTTGCTGGACACGAATGTGAACGTATTCCTTTGTTCCTGCACCTGAGTCCTCAACATTCGCATCAGCAAACGGATCTGCAGATGAGCAGAAAAGAAACTGATTAGCTTTAATCAATTCTCACATGAGATACAGCAAAACACGACCTGAAGAATCCAAGACTTGGTATGTATAATTGGCACTTACCGAAGGCAGTAGGGACCTGGGAATCAAGTTCAGACATGAAACTTTGTTGATCTAAGGGGTAAACGACAGAGAAGCTGAGACCTGAACAAGAAGTCCATCGTCACACACAACAATTTTACACACTCAGAAAGATAAAAACTCATAAAAAGAAGATAAATTTGTTAAGCCAAAATCGATTTAAGCAAAAAAATACTATTATATAGATCTCAAATAACGGTAAAAGAACTGAAGTAAACACAAGAAATATATAGAGAAAATTAGAAATACACATAACACGATATCAAACAAGAAAACACATAATTCAAGTATGAGCCATGCTCATTTAGAGATTAATGATATATAAATCAGATGGGCAACTACAACCCCAGCTAAGAAACAATCTCCAGATCTTTTATCAGCAGCAGAAGATTTGAAATTGAGCTAGAAGCCCATCTGCATCAATATATTGTAATGTTCTTTATTTTATCCCAAGAACTTCTAGTCAGCAGATCCAGTTCAATTACAAGAAATTCATATAAGAAAAAAACATCAATTAACAAACTAATAACTATGAACTTTAACTTTTTCATATTAGATCAAAGCAAGATCAGATTCTTCAAAGTCAGCATCAAATTAGAGCATTCCTATACAAAAGCTCGCGTGCGATCTTCAGATAACAAAATGAATATCTATAACCAGAGCCATCAAAATTACGGATCATGCAACGAAACCAAAATTTCAGCTCGAAATTACCGAAATCAACGAAAGAGTAAGAAACAATTTGTGATCTGATAGAACATAACAAGCGCGGATAGAAGAAGGAAAATCTCACCTGATCCGAAAAGTAGAGTTTCGAGGATCTGGCTACTGGAGAAGAGCTATTACGAGCACAAACCCTAAATTCGGATAAAGTCTGCAATTATGATGAAAAGAAGAGATAGCTCTAAGTAATTATCCGGATCCACTGGATATCTCGCACTAATGGATCCGATTACGGATTCATATACAAAATTGAATATCTTAATTTAGCCTGATATTTATTCTATTTTTTGTAAAAAAATGAATATCTAACCTATTTAAATAATATATATTAGAATCGTTTTATTTAAAAGAAATTAAATCTGAATATAGATAGTTTTAACATAGATAAGATGGATTTAAATATCTAAAAATTGGATTTCTAAATTCATTACACCTTTAAAATTTATATTTTGGTCTCAAATATTTTTGGTAGAATTTAGCATTTGGCTATCCTTCATACTCCATTTTTTTTTGTATTATGATATTATTAATCAATAATCCATTGAATATTTTAGAATTTTGATTACGTTTGGTTCTTATCAGAGATATTTAAAAATAGTAAACCAAAAATTTGATTAATTCTAAACAAAATGTGTTTAAATTTTTATAAATATAAATAAAATTATCCAAGATTTAAATATAAATAAGTCTCAAGTCACACATTGAAACCAAATTTATAATAGATTTTATTTTAGGCAATTCTCTTAAATACCACTAACTTTACTTTATATTCTATAAATACCACTAAAATTAATTTAATACAAAATTACCACTTAATAATTCAATTCAATTAGATATTATATTTTATTTTGAAAAAATTAGATAAATTCTAAACATTAAATACTAAACTCAAACACTATATACTAAACTCTAACCTTAAATACTAAATTATAATCTCTTAATCAAAATTCTAAAACCTAAATAATAAATATTAAACTCAAATACTAAATATTAAACTCTAACCATAAATATTAAAGTATAACCCCTAAATAATAAATAATAAATCTAAATATTAATTATTAAACTCTAATATTAAATAAAAATAAAAATATTTTTTATAAAAA
>KE159354.1:23947-43901 GCA_000411055.1 Leavenworthia alabamica
GATGATGACATAACCAACCCCATGGGCCCTGTAGGTCCACAACAGAGATGCCGAAAGGAGTTTCAAGAATCACAACACTTGAGGGCTTGCCAGCAATGGATGAAGAAGCAAGTCAGAAGAAGTCCCTCCGATGATGAGTTCGATGTTGAAGATGACATGGAGAACCCACAAGGAGGCCCACAGCAACGCCCTCCTCTACTCCAGCAGTGCTGTAACGAGCTTCACCAGGAAGAGCCAGTTTGCGTTTGCCCAACCTTGAAACGAGCGGCCAGAGCTGTTAGAACTCAGGGACAACACGGACCAATCCAGTCAAGCAAAATCTACAGAACCGCTAGGAACTTGCCTCAAGTTTGCAACATCCCACAAGTTGATGTTTGTCCCTTTAGAGGCATCCCTTTCATCCCTTCATACTAAGAACTCAAAATAATCCACGATGACTATTAATGTGGTTGTTGATGTATGTTAACACCACATAGTTATCGTGTGTTTTTACTATAAAAACTATAAGATCCATGGACGTTTGAGGCTAATGTAATTAGTACTAGTCCTTAATAAAAGAATAAAAGAGAAGTTTGCTTTGTTTTGTTATTTGTGCATTTTCTTGCTCTCAAAATAGATCATTAATAGATTCATAAAGTAGAACGAGCTCACAAAAAGAGTAACTTAAATTAACTTAAAACATGTATTATACCATTTCCAACCATTATAACCTACTTGAATAGATAATCTAAAAAATAAAATGATCAAACCATATGAATCTATCTTGGAAGATTGTGTTAGCAAGACAAAACAAAATACAAAAAGATAACAAGAATAGTACTAACTTACCATTTAAAATCATATGAGCGATCGAGAAGAGAATACTAATTGAACTCTAACTCTGGTTTTGCTAGCAGAAATGTAAAAGAAAAGGTTACAACACCACCATTATTAACGACTCCATCATGAGATCAAGACTTTTGAAAGTTTGACAAAGTGAACTAAAGACAAAAAGAAAGATTCCAGTTTAAATGGTAATGTAGTTGCCATTTGAATATAATTACTAATTAGACTTCTTCTTTATCAAACTCCTTCAAGTATTTTTAGTTTCCATTTGTATGGAAATGATACGTTGATCATTTCCATGTTAGCCAACTAAGTAAAGGTGCCTATAGCCTCTAAATTATTTAAAACATAACATATCAGAGTTGTTCTTATGTCTCAATCTATAACCAGTTTCCAGTTTGATGTTTTTTTTAGTTTAGTTACAAAAAATCAGAATCTATTCAAGCCAATGGAGAAGGAGTCTTCAACTCATTACTGACTTCATCAACTTTAAGCATCAACATCAAAGTCTAGTTATTTATTTATCAATGAAGATCATAATCCCAGAAGGGTTTTTAGTGCTCATACCAACTTTTTCATTGTTTAAATGTGAAAATCATACATGGAGAATAAATAAATTAAAAAAAGAGGAATGAGAATAATCAAGAGGAGATTCTAGAGACTCCATGATTGCAGAAAAATAGAACAAAACACACACACAGATACACTCCTCTGCACAAATCTGCTAAAACCCTTTGTTTCCATCCATTGTCTGGCTGTGAAGAGGTTGAATCCAATTAGATACTAATGAACATTACTCATCTGTAAAAGGAAGATGATCAAATTGTTATTTGCTTTCATATGAACTGATGATATTTAGTTTAGCTTCTTACTTAATCTAAGCAAAAGACTAGATTAAGAAAAGAGAAGAAAATCTTATGATTTCTACATCACTCTACTCCTTTTTTTTCCTTTTCATGGAGTATTTGAATTCAGCAACTTAACCTAAGAAGCTGCAGATTTATATTTCAGATTACAGGTAACAGAGTTTACAACATTTCACCAGATGCATGGTTTCACTAATGTACAGAAGGAGTGAAGCTGAGGAGAGCTCAGGAGCTTCATATCTGCTCTTCCTTATCAACTCAAGATTATGCTACTTTGCTTACTAATACTCCCAACCAGAGAAAACAATTAAAAACAAACACTTTCTTTGTGGGGCAAGAGCAACTCAGAGGTTCAAGTGGAAATAGCCAAGAGAGTGAATCACATAATGAAAGTGAAATATTATCAAGAGCTATCAATAGTTGACCAGAACTAACATCACAATACTCTAATATCTGGAAACAAAGCATGAACAGATCACTAAGTTTTCAAGTTTCCATCTATATCAATCTCTCTAAAACAATAAAGCTAACATATTCAGAACTAATGCCACCAGCATATATCTCATTTAACAAGTCAACGTAACAAAAAATGATCCTAACCTTTGATGTGTTCATGATGAGCAGAAGCAGTAGCATTAGCAATCATAGCCTCATAATCTTCACCATCATCATTATCATCATCATCATTGTCACGTGATTTGACAGTGACAATAGCTTGACGAGTAGCTCCAACCTTACCAGGAGGAGGAGGACCATCACGATCACCAGGATATCTAACTACAACAACAGGACAAAGACAATGTTGAACACAATAATCACTAACAGATCCAAGCTTCCCATCACTTCCTCTTTTCTCAGCACCAAATCCTCTGCTTCCCATTATCACTGCACTTAGATTAAGCCTTTCAGTTTCAAGGCAAAGCCTCTCTCTCATATCGTGATCTTTCACTATATGGATCTTATGAGGGAATCCAGCTTCCTTCAATGGTTTCGCTAGATCCAATACTTTAGATGACGTAAATGCATCGAAATCTTCCTGACTAGGTTTCGGTTGTTCTCCGGGAGGCGGAGTTTGGAGAGGGAGAGGTCCCCAATCGGCGCCGAATAGAACCGATGTTGGAGACACATGGAGAATTACAACAGCGTCTCCGTAACGGATGTAATGATCAACAGCCCAGCGTACAGCGAATGCGCTTTCTTCTGAGAGATCAACAGCGACTCCGATTTTACGACGAGCTCCANTGACGAGGAGATGAAGGATGATGGATCTTAATGTTTGGGAGATGAGGATGATCACAATCTGGATCCATGATTGTTTCTTCCTTTGATTTCAACAAATTTTAGAAACTTTTGAGTTTTTGCGATCTTGAAGAAGATGATGAAGAAGTCAAGTGTTTGTAGTTTTTTTTAGTTCAGTTATAATTATGAGAACGTGTTAAGCAGCAACAGCTGATTAAAGAATAATCATGGAGAATATCCTCTTAAGTTTTCTTCTATAATGGGCCTTGTTTATTAAGGGCCCATATGTCATATTTTATTGCTTCCTTTACACATAATCGCACCAACGGATTACAATTGTGGCCCGTCATTTATATTTCTGGAATTCAAAGCCCACTTCAAGAAATGTTTTTTTTACTTTTTACTTTTTACTTTTTCACCTATATGAATCATCAATTACTTGATTAGTAAATTCATCGTCTCTCTCATTGCCTAAACTCATATGTTTGACTCGAAAGACCAAATCCATTTGAGCTATACTCAAAACTTTGTGTTAATCCGCTTGAGTTCTGCTGCTGATCCACCTGAGAGTTCCTTAATCCACTCTCTGCTTCCTCTTCCGCCGTTCGAAACGCGTTGTAACCACCGTAACTCGGTAATCCATTGGTCGGAGTTAATTCCGAGATGGGATTAAGACCTACCATTGCTAAGCTAGCCCAATCAAAGTTCCCGTTGAGAAGCGTCCTAAGAGAATTCATTCTCGGAAGATTAAAAGAAGGGTCTTTTATCTCCGGGAACGAATCAAGTACGTCATCGAGCTGAGAAGACGAAGACGACGATGACACGTTCGTACTCTGCTCTTCACGACAAGCTTGAATCGGAGTAGCTTGTTTCTGAGATCCAGACGTTTTCTTGTAAATTCTACACAATACCCAATCATCCAACTGAATAAAAACAACAAAAAATTAGCAATTTTGATTTCAGCTTTATGATCCAATCAGAATCTGGGAAATTAAATTTTTCATCAATTTGTTTTTACCTTGGAGCTTCCATGGCTACGAGAATGTTCAATTAAACGATACTCATGCATTATCCAGTTTGTTTTCGTGCCTTTAGGAGCTTTTCCGGCATAAAAAACCAAAGCTTTTTTAATTCCGACACGATGACCATCCGATGTAATAATCTTATCCGTACCCGTAGCTTTCCAATAACCCGACCCAGCTACTCTGTTAGGTCTTGACCCGTTTGGATATTTCCGATCTCTTGGACTAAAAAAATACCATTCCTTCTCCCCAAACAAAGCCTTACCTGAAAAAAATTGCAATAAGATCCTTAGCTTTAACATTTTCTCAAAAGTATTATATTTTTAAAATAAAATAGAAATTTATGCTTACTTGGCAAATCCCAAGGATCAAACTTGTAAAGATCAACATCTCCAATGACTTGAATAGAGAAATCATAACCTGCAACTTTCCGACAGAGATACTGAACAAGAAGCTCTTCATCTGTCGGGTGAAATCTAAAACCGGGTGGTAAACTCAATTGGGCTAGCGGATCCTTCTCTCTAATACCCATTTTCCTCTTCTACCTTAGAATCTATAACGTTCAAAAAGATTTTGTAAGTTTCGAACTATATGTTGTTTATGTTCGTCGACCTTTTGTATAATGTGGTGAGTGGTTGATTTATATAGGCAAAAGGTTCTTCGAGGATAAGTACGGTCGTCCTTGTCTTAATGTGTTAAAATCTAAATACTTTATACGATTTTTCTTTGTGGGACCCATTTTACCATTAAGATATTGCCACGTATGGTTTATGATCCGACCGACCTTATCAAAAGTGTTGTGTTGTACATAGTTTTTTTCCAGCAATATAAATGTGCAAACACAGAAACTCATGGGGAAGAATAATTTAACTACAAGTACGAGACCAAGTCAATATTCATATTCATTCGGTTCTGTTTGTTTGGTTTATCGAAAACCGAACCGAATTAGATGAATTTTGATTTATTCGGTTTTAGGTGAATAAACCGATCAGATTTTTTTTGTTTTTAATTCAGTTTTTGGTTCAGTTCGGTTCGGTTCGTTTTGAATTTATATTCGATTTATTCAGTTAACCAAATAATAGTAAAAAATCATGTTTCAGTTCAGTTTACTCGATTTAATTTACACCAAATAAATCGAACTAAAAGGTGAATTTTAAGATTTATTTGTTTTATTTGAATTAATCGGATTAAATTCGAAAATATTTTTCTACCTAAAACCGAATCGAACAAAACGAAAACTGAAACGAACAAACCGATATTTTTTCAATTTTATTTTAGAACTAATTTTTAAAAATAAAAAAACCGATAAAATCGAACCATTTAAATCGAATAAACCAAATGACGATGGCTATTCATATATATAGACACTAGCGCTAGTAAAAAATTTTTATTTTTACAATCCTTTTACGGTAAATTTGCCAAATGACTACGTAGCAAATTCATGCAAGTCAAAATCTTGTTAGTACACGTTTTAATAAAATTTAATTCGGCTCTTTGATACTGTTCAAGTGCATGAACCGTCAGAAAAAAGTAAGTCTTATCGACACGTGTAAAGCCACTTGTCCTTTCTTCTAGAATTCTGAAAAGCCTAACAACGATGTGTATAAATCAGAATTCTCCAAATTATTAGCTCAGTTCCATTTATTTTTGTCCTCACTAGATTGGAGATAGGAATAGAAAGCACTAAGTAAAAATTTGACACTAATAAAAAAAAAGCATTATTCAGATTTCAGACATATGCGTGGAAAGTATTTTTCTGCTCGTGTGAGAAATTTACACGTGTTGAAAGAGTTAGGCAAAGACTTGAATAAAAATATTAAAAGAGACAAAAAAAAAGTAATAATAAGACAGAAAATATTGAACAAGTGTACAAACTACAAAGTTTCAACTAAAATAATCGAAAACATACGTTATTATGAGACACGTATTAAAAACTTTTAATATATTATTGTTTATAAGATAATATTATTTGAGAATATGAAAATTTCGTTTTCTATTAACTATAAGGATTTTTATATCAACTATCACTTAATATTAATTGTCTAATTAATGTGTAGTGGTTTCTTTGTATTTATTCAAAATATAAATTTCTAAATTTTATCATAAAACTATGTTCGATTATTTTGCATCTAATATGGTGAATGCAAAATATGTTTTTTATTTTAAAATCCGTTTCTTTAGTTTTAGGATATTTTATGAAATATTAACGATATATAATAGGATAATTCTCAAAAATACCATTAAAATTAATTTAAGACAAAATTATCATTTAATAATTCAATTGAATTAAAAATTAGATTATATTTTTGAAAAATTAAACAAAATTCAAACAATAAATTAAATTAAACACAACCACTAAATACTCAACTCAAATAATAAAAAGTAAATTCAACCACAAATACTCAATCCTAACATTAAATTAAAAATATGATTTTTATAAAAAAAATATTTATATCTAATTAACGAAAATAATGTAATTTTATCTCATAAAATATAAATAATAATATTAGAAAGAATCACTCTATATAATATAAGTGCCTGTTAATTTTTTGTTTCATCTTCATCATTTTCTTTGTTTTTTGTTTACTATAATTCTTCCATAAATAAATAATTTTATATATTATATGCTTATATTAAAATAAAAACATTATTAACTATGGTTTCTTTCTTGTCATGACGTTAATTATGGTTTCTTTCACTCAAGAAATACTATAAATGGCCTCAAAAGTTGACAAGTGAAAACAATGGACCATTGTGGACAGGTCAGAGAAGTCTTCTATGTAATACATGTGACGTCCAATTCAAAGATGAAAGAACTCGATTTTCTTCTTTATATTTTGTTTTCAATTGCTTTGAGGACTTTAGATTTTAGTGAACGTGGACAATTCTTGTTCATAGAGAGAGGGACATGCACAACCATTTATTTTATTTAAAAAATAATTTTTAATATTAGCAAAGATACGATCAAGTTTGATTCAACGATTTGCATAACTAAAAAATGTGTTGATAACAAAATCGGCTATCGCCATACAATTATAGTATATAATTTTATTATGATTTTGACAAAAAGAAAACAAATTTAATAATATACTAGTATATTAACTTGAACCTCGTATAACAAAGAAATATATTTAAAAAATATATTTTTGTTAGGTTATACGAGTATATTATTTAATATATATTAAAAAGATGATAATGCATTTTATATTTTTTTTGTTTTTTATGTATTGATAATTTATAATATGATTAAATTATACTATATGTGATATTTGTTTATCTCGATAATAATTTTGATAATATAGTTTCGTAAATACATTGTTATTATACTTAATATTATATATATANATAATATAAGAAGATTATTATTGATGATATATATATGACTAATAATGTATAAATAAAATATAAAAATATTGTTGAGTGAAATATATATTAAATAGTAAATTATCTAGTTATCCTTCTATTAATTTAATATAAATATTAATATAAATATTAAATAAAATATAATAATCTAATGATATAAACTACACAACAAGATTTTGGGGGAAATGAAATTTTTTTTGAAAACATTTTATAGTCTTTTTATAAAATTTATTAATCTTTTTATAACATTAATTACAAAAAAATTAAATATATAACATGAATATTTAATTTTCTAAAATTAAATAAAAATATATGCACGCATATATGTAATGGTGAGTTGTACACGTATGTATATGATCTGTCTCTCAAACATGCTTTGTTAAATGCATAATCTAATGCGTTCTACGTGTTTACATTATAGTTTCAATATCGCTTATTACATAATCTGGTCTAACTAATTAAGACATAACTCTTTGCTTTTAAACACACACATAACATGTTCTTTACATTGCTACTTTATATTCTCATAGACTTATATAGATCCGGACCAAACCAATCTCTCAAATGATAATTTGATCATATATAGTATTTTCACAAAATAGTTTAATCTAATTTATCCCACAAAAATAATGCAATAAATCCCAAAAATAAAATAGAAAAAAAATCAGCCAAATTTGGTCTTACCAATCCTCATCAAAGCGATGTAAGCAATAACTCTATAACCAACAAGCATCGCAGCCAAAGCTAAAGCAGAAGCCAATCCATTGTTAAATCCTATATTCTTAACACCTTCAAAGTCACCAACACGACACTTCAATGTCCCATTGTCTCCACAAGGATATAACTCATTCTCCGAGTACTGTCCCAATATCAATAGTGTATAGGTATAGTAACCTATTGATATGTATTTAATCCAAGAGATGAACACTGGGACATGATGAACGTAGTATCCTCCAGCTAACATAAACGTGAGCATTATGACTGATCCGAGTGTTGTGGCTGACTTAAGGTCCATAACTAAAGCACCTAGGGCTAATCCTAGCCCACCAGAGACAAGAACGTGAACAAGAAGGACCAAAAGGGTTAGGAAAAAGTTTCCGAGTTTATATTTTAGACCGGCCATGAAGTATGTGATGATGAGTGAAAAGGTTGGTAGAATAAGCTCCATTGGGAGATCTCCAACAACTCGGGACATGAAATATGGTGAGAGCCTATACACGCCTGAGGAACGTTCTTTCTCGAGCATTTTACGCTCTTCAGGGAACGTAAAGATTTGTTGAAAGAGAGGGAAGAATGCCCAGAAAGATGATAAAAAGAACAAGAGCCCTATCTGCAATAAGAAACCACAAGTATGATTACTTCATGTCATGTATATATAAAGACAAAAGTGTTTAGTAAAGCTAAGTACTTGATCTTGTAAGCGAGAAAGGTTGGTTTGCCACCAAAGGAGACCACAGAGAAGAGACACAATAGTTATCTGACCAACCTTTAGGCCAGAGAAAGAATCATGTCGTCTTTGCTTAAGACCTCTCTCTAATAGAACAGTAAACTGTTGCCACCATGTCGTTGGCCATACTCCAAAACTATTGGTCTCTCGAATAGGATGGTTTGAATGATCATTTTGTTCTTTAACCTCATTGATAACATTTTCCAATAGATTTGATTTGTAAGCTGCAGCTAAATCTTCCTTCATAGTCTCTGGTCTTTGGGATTCATCTGATCCAACACCTATATAACATATCCATGTGTTTGATATGAGATTCAACAAGGACATATAGTATTATGGCTTACTTGGCTGACAAGTTATCATAATGAGAAGCTTACCATTGGCAATATCCAAAAGAAAATCTGAGGGATTAATCCTTTCGACGGAGGGAGAGTATCCAATGCTAGAGAAATAATCCATGGCGGTGGATCCAAGACCGAAGTAGATTGGATTACCATCTGAGAGGAGTAGAAGCTTATCAAACATATAGAACAATCTACTAGATGGTTGATGAATAGTGGTTATGACTGTTCTTCCACCACGAGCAAGTTCCCATAAAATAGACACAATCCTCTGAGCTGTGGTCGAGTCAAGACCAGAAGTAGGTTCATCAAGAAAGAGTAAACTAGGGTTTATAAGAATCTCTTGTCCTATACTAACCCTTTTCCTCTCACCACCGGAAACACCTCTCACAAAAGGTCCTCCAATGATAGTATCCTTACATCTGTCTAAACCTAATTCAGTCATAACCTCCTCAGCTTGTTTAATCTTCTCTTGTCGTGACAAAGTGTTCGGAAGCCTAAGAAGTGCGGTGTAGATTAGAGTATCCTTAACGGTTAACTGAGGGTAAAGAGCATCGTCTTGAGTCACGAAGCCTGTGGTTCGCTTCACAGCTCTAGATAAGGGCTTGTTGTTGTAAGTTATGTTCCCTGTAAGCTTCCCTTTTCCTTCACCAACTCGTCCTCCTAGAGTCGTTAACAAGCTAGTCTTGCCACTCCCAGAGGGACCTAGCATAGCTAGCATCTCTCCCGGTTTGACTATCCCGGTTAAGCCCTTCAAGATGGTTCGCTCCTCAGCTTTGACTTTGGTTTGGCCGAACCAACCATTTTGTTCCTTTAACTTCACAGTGTACACAACATTCTCAAACTGCTCCAAAATATCAAAAAAACAAGATTATATCAAAAAGATCTATCTTATTTAAACACATGAACACTTTCAATATATATAATAAATAAAATAAAATATTCACATGTAACATGCATATATAAAACAAACATATAGTGTTATAAGGACCATAAAATATGAAAAAAATACACATTCACATATAAACACTTTTGACCTAATGAACCTTTGTGTGTTCTTCATATATAATGAATAGAAAAAAACATATAATCATATATTTTCTTGAAGCATTTCATACCTTTAACGTAACAGGAGTATTAGCCTTTTTAAAAATTGAAAATGGAAGAGATCGATCATTATCATCTGTAATCTGGACATTGGCTTCAACATCAATAGAAACCTCTTGATTATCCATCCTCAGTAATGATCGATTTATAAACCCTTAGTTGTTGGTAACTAAGGATTAAAGGTGATGAATCAAATATTTATATTTCTTTCACTAATTAAGATAGTATTTGATTAAAATTGAAATCAAGAAGGAGAATAATTGATGAAGGATTTTGATTTTGTTGGCTTTGGGAATCCTAGAGACCAGGATCTGAGTATAAGAAAGTGAAACAATGACCTAGAAATCCATTTTTGTGGAGGTTGTTTAAGGATTTTTATTTTAATATATATATAGACAAATATATAATATTTGTATAAAATAAAAAATTAGCATATATATCAAAAAACTTTAATAGACATTTTTAAATAGTTGATTATTTTTTATTTTTGGATATTTTGTTATTAACTTTTATAATTTAAAATTTTGTTTATGTTTAATTAGATTATAGAGACAAAAGACAAAAAGAACTAAAACTCTAAACTCTTTATAACTTAGCTAAGTAAAGAGAACTTAGTGTTCACGTATAAGAGAAGTGAGAGATAGTTTCAAGGATATGTAGAAAGAAGATTCTTGGTAAGCTTGATCTGTTACTAAGCATGCTTTTAGAGTGGGATGTTTGTTTTGATCCTTTGAAAAGTAAATTAATTAATTATTAATAATTAATGAGTTTGAGATTTGCTAATCTTTTCTTTTGTTTTTTCTTAAATGGAATTAAATCTTAAGTTGACAAAAATAAAAATTAAATCATACTTTTCAAATATTTATTGTTTTAATGTTTTTCACACTTTTTAAGAAAATAATTAATTTTTATATTTTTTTCTTTTATCCCTAATAAATATATATTTCATTTATTTCATTGGTTAAATTATTAAAACAGTGAGGCTAAAATTGAAAATTTTATAAAACATCTACATTGAAAATCTAAAACAACAAATAAAATAAAACAAAATTAAAAATCTAAAACTACATATAATCTGAAATAGTAGTCTTACTCTTACTGATAAAAGGTTCAGAAAATAAAGAGAGAGTGAATTATAATAAATGGTACTAAATTATTGGTTAATTGCAATTTATTTTTGATAAAATTAAAATATATTAGTTATGGAGGACTAATAAAGGTGAAAGTAAAGAAAATAATCATATCTTATAAATTATAATTATGGTCTCATTCTTTTTCTTTTTCAGTAATAATAATTCTACTTATATTTTATAAAAATTCTTAATTGGTTCATGGCCGGTTCTGAGGATAGGTTACATAGACGGGTTGTCTATGGTATCCAAGAATTTAGGGGTATTTTTTAAAAATTTAAAAATTTGTTTAGTTATATTTTACATAAAAAAATTTCTTAGGATATTCAAATTTTTTTTATTTAAGACATCCAAAAAATTGTGAAAAATTAGATCGATTTTGATAATGTATGTCACATATCGATTTTATTATATGAATATATTAAAGAAATACAAACGAGAAGAAGAGGAAGAAAAGATGGTGGAGACGGTGACGGTGATGCCATGATGGTAGATGTTTTGGAACTATGGGCACGCTTTTACCTAAAGCCACTGCTTGAGTTCGCCGGAGAAATAACGACATTTCGTGTTCTAGTCATGGTTCCTAGTTCTTTTATCATAGTTTGGGCTACTTATTATATTTCTCATTGGGCTGGGCTTTGCAAACCCATTATATACTCCAATGTGCACTCCCAAACCCAAACATCTTAATCCGGTACGAAGCCTAATGTGCCATAGTCTCTCAATTCTACTAACAGAGCCCATCTCCTAATACTAGATCTGGGCACGAAGCGAATATTCGGAGATTTTTTACTATTCGCGATTCGATTTGTTTCTGCCGAATAATTAATATTGTGATTCGCTTCGATTCGAAAATTTCCGAATATTCGGAAATACGAATATTCGAAATTTTTTGTATTATTTGCGAACTATTTGCTTCGCTTCGATTCGTTTTTTTTGGTCTAATTTTGATTTTTTAAATCATAATTTTCTAATATAGACAAAATATTTTTTTTAAATCCGAATATTATAACAAAATATTTTTTAAAATATTNATGACCATAATCATTAAATTTTCTGTTTATACATATATATTTATTATTATATATTTTAATATATTTATATATAATTATATATATGATAAATATCCGAATCGAAGCGAATATTCGGTCCTCCCGAAAGCGATATTTGATATTTGATTCGTTTTTTACGAATACTAAATTTTGCTATTTGATTTGCTTCGAAAAAATACGAATATTCGGATTTTTCGATTCGAATCGATTCAAATACCGAATCTAACAAATATTTTGCCCAGCCCTACCTAATACCATTCCACATATGACCACTGATGAAGAGAAATGATCCTAACATAAGACTAGAAGTGTCCATACCTAAAGGGTATGTAATCCCATAACCCAATAAATAAATGTGAAAGTCAATAAAATAAAATATCTTTAAAGAGGGAAAATCTAAACCTTGAGTTCTCATTGGATATTCAACGATGACGTGGCAGATACTTAGTTCAAGATAATGCTATCCACATATCTTCACTAACTCTGTGGGGACCACTCTTTGCCTGTCTGAATATCACCACTTCAACTCCTTGGCCTATACATATACGCACACACTCTCGCAAAAATATCCACTGCGACAGTCTTCTTCTTCACTTCTCCAACAATGGCCCTTCAAGCTGCTTCTTTGATCTCCTCTGCTTTAATCTCTGTCCGAAAAGATGCGAACTTAATTGCTACTTCCTCATCTTTCAAGGACTCTAGTCTATTTGGTTCCTCCATTACCGACAATGGTTCTTCCTCGTTATGTTTCAAGGTACACAACAATTACCAACTCCTAAATTACATAAAAAGCTTTATATTGAGAATGATTAGTAATGGTTAAAATTGAATTAGAGAGAACATAGCTTAAGGACTTTAGCAATTCGAGCTCAAACCGCTGCGACTTCAAGTCCCTCGGTCACAAAATCTTCAGCGGAAGGCAAGAAAACGTTGAGGAAAGGAAACGTGGTGGTCACAGGAGCTTCATCTGGTTTAGGTCTAGCCACAGCTAAAGCTCTAGCCGAAACAGGGAAATGGCACGTGATAATGGCGTGCAGAGACTTCTTAAAAGCCGAGAGAGCAGCTAAATCCGCTGGGATGTCTAAAGACAGCTACACAGTTATGCACTTAGACTTAGCTTCGTTGGACAGTGTGAGACAGTTCGTTGATAACTTCAGAAGAACAGAGATGCCTCTTGATGTTTTGGTCTGCAACGCTGCGGTTTATTTCCCAACAGCTAAAGAGCCTACTTACTCTGCAGAAGGGTTTGAGCTTAGTGTCGCGACCAATCATTTAGGACATTTTCTACTTGCAAGGTTGTTGCTTGATGACTTGAAGAAATCTGAGTTCCCTTCAAAACGTCTCATCATCGTTGGATCCATTACAGGTATTGTTTAGAGTCTGTATAGTCTTACACTGCTAGGTAGAGTATGATATTTGATCCATTGTATCTTTGTTTTGGTTTAGGGAACACAAATACATTGGCTGGTAATGTACCACCGAAGGCGAATCTCGGTGATTTGAGAGGTTTAGCCGGAGGATTAAACGGATTAAACAGCTCGGCTATGATCGATGGAGGAGATTTCGATGGTGCAAAGGCTTACAAAGATAGTAAAGTTTGTAATATGTTAACTATGCAAGAGTTTCACAGACGTTACCATGAAGAAACTGGAGTTACTTTTGCTTCACTTTACCCTGGTTGTATCGCTTCCACGGGCTTATTCCGAGAGCATATCCCGCTTTTTCGTGCTATCTTCCCTCCTTTTCAGAAGTACATCACTAAAGGATATGTCTCCGAGGCAGAGTCTGGCAAAAGACTCGCTCAGGTAATGAAGAAAGAAAATGTTATATTGTAACTTGTGAGTCAAGAAATATGTTTCTTGCTATGTACTCAAACAATAGAGTGTTGTTTGGTATTAGGTGGTGAGTGATCCGAGCTTGACGAAGTCAGGAGTTTACTGGAGCTGGAACAATGCTTCGGCTTCGTTTGAGAATCAGTTATCAGAAGAAGCAAGTGATGCTGAGAAGGCTCGTAAAGTTTGGGAGATTAGTGAGAAGCTCGTTGGCTTGGCCTAATTAAACCTCTTCTGATGAGACTTCTCCGAACCATAATGAAACCTAGTGAAGTTTTTGGTCTTTTAGATGTCTGATTCTATTGAGAAGTTTTTCTTTGGTTGTGTCTGTTTAGTGTAGATTGAATGGCGAAGTAGCTCGTAATAAAGAAATAAAACTGGCTAATCTTAAGCTTAATTTACATATTGTTGTTGTGGGCACTAGCCCTGTCCGTTATGACGGGTCGGATTCGGATAAAACCATTTGGATTTGAATTTTTCGGGTGGAGGGTTAGACACTCAATGAAATAATTTATAAAATTCGGATCGGTTGCGGGCATAATCTTTTTGAGTTCAGATCGGTTTGGATACAGCTCTATAAAACCCGGCAAAAAACTGAAAATAGCGGGTACCCAGTCGGTTCCGGGTTATTGTGGCCAAAAGTTTTATTCGGGTACAAGAAAATCTAAATCCGGATCGGGTTTTTAAACGTGAAAACCTAAATTTTGCATCTGATTAATAGAAATCGTGTCGAAATATAAAATTATTACCGATTTAATCTAAAATTTTACTAAAAAAATTTAAATTTACTTGATTGAACTAAAATAATATAGAAAAATATTACATAATTAATGTAAGTTTATATCTACAAATAAAAAAATTAATCGATTAATTTGAAATTATATCTGAAATTTGTTATATAATTAAACTAAAATATATCATCAAATTAAAAATTTCTAAAATCTATAATTTTTTATATACTTAAGTTTATTTCAGGTTTTTCGGATACCCGTTCGGGTTTCAGATCGGTTTCGGATTTTATCCCAAACTCTCGGATACATACACTTACACTCCAATAAAATAAAATTATAGATACGAATTCGGATAAAAATTTTCGGATCGGATTTGGTTTTTTTTGTCCAGGTAGGTTTTTCTGTCCACTGGGCACAATGGGATATGATCTAGTCATCAACTTTTTTTCAGACAAATTAATTTTTAGTTTTAACCGTGTAAGAAGATTTAAAATAATCCACCCCAAAAATAGTAGTAGATAATAATTGGTAAAAATTTTATTTTGACACATGGATGAATGGTAATAAAATATTTAAATATAGTATTACTATTATCCAAAACTATCCAATAAAAAACAATTATCTTAACTTTTTGTTTTTGTTTTTATTGGTAAATTAAAATAGAAAAACAAATCCGAATCAATCAATCACCGTCGTTGCCTTTAAAACCTCTGCTCATTAACATAATCGTACGTTGAAAACTCGTCGACTTAATCAAGCGCATCAACATCTTCTTCCAATCTCGTTGATCATCGTCGTTACTCATCTCCGATTCGGTAGGGTTCTTCATCATCTATCTTGGGTTGTTTTACTGATTCCTCTTAACGGTTGATTTAGGGTTCATTTGTTCCAAGTTTCGCCCTTTTGATTTTGCTTTGAATTAATACTCTTTTGATTAATCTGATCTAGAATTGCTTTCTTATAGTATGAATTGATTGTGATTTCTTGTAATTTAACAATGTTATATGTTCTTTGACAGGATCTTACCTTACTTCCATGGAAGGAAACTTTTTCATCAGGTCTAATGCTCAAAGACCACATAACAATGGCTGCATAGTTAAACATAAACCTAATCCCACCACAGATTCAACAGGAGTTCAAACTAATGAAAATGGTTGCTTTGATTGTAACATATGTCTAGACACAGCTCATGATCCTGTTGTCACTCTCTGTGGCCACCTTTTCTGCTGGCCTTGTATTTACAAATGGTTACATGTTCAGTTATCTTCAATCTCCATTGATCATCACAGTAACAACTGTCCTGTATGTAAATCAAGTATTACTATCACCTCATTGGTTCCTCTCTATGGAAGAGGCATGTCTTCCACCATTGACTCCAAGAAACAAGATTCAGAATCCGTAATAATACCTCGTAGACCAGCTCCATCAACCTTACACTATCCAATCACTTCAGAACCATCTCTGAATTCGAGTTTGCAGCATCAAACTCATTCTCCAACGTTTCATAACCATCGATATTCGCCTAGTGGCTTCACCACAATTGAATCAACTGACCTTGCCAATGCAGTAATGATGAGTTTACTCTACCCTGTGATTGGAATGTTTGGAGATATGGTCTACACTAGGATATTTGGAACCTTCACAAACTCAATAGCTCAGCCTTACCAAAGCCAGAGGATGATACAGCGGGAGAAGTCCCTTAATCGGGTATCAATATTCTTCCTTTGTTGCATCATCCTTTGCCTTCTTCTCTTCTAGATATATCTCTCTCTTTTGTATAGATTGTGGTGTAAAATAGGTTGTAAAACTTGAAGTGATTGTGGGATAACAACTACAGACTCCATAGTTCCGAGTTAGGTCTCATGTTTCAGGTCTATTGCTTGTAGTGTATTGCTTATACATGCTTGTATCTTATCTTCATGAACCATGTATTTGTTGAGTTCACAGTCTTATATGAGATTGGTCTTTCTGACAAGTAGAAATGCTATAGGGAAGAAGCAATAAATGAATTTGATTATTATTCCATCTTAGAAAATAGTGATAAATCTCCACAATGTTTGTTAGTTTGAAGAAAGAATGATATGAATTAATTCGACATGAAACATCTAATGAACTCATTCATCTGCAAGAGCATATGAAGTCTATCTACATTGTCTTCGAGTCAATTTAGATGTCAAAACAAGTCTGGTAACAAGAGCCCTTAGCCGGTTAGCTCCAGGACCTGGTTTGATCATTGAAGGATCACCAACCCTCGAGCATTTTGGTTCGCCTACACACCAACCACCAGGCGTAAAATTCCCATTACCTCTAAAGAGCAGCTCTTGATCGATCTTGTCCAAAGCAGGATCATTGTGTCTAAACTTGCGGGCAAATGCAGCTCCACTTGTAACCATCCTCTCTGTATCGTTGATGTTGAGTGTCCGAGGATGCTGTTTGGGAGGACGGTCCCAAGAGATGAAATGCAAGTCGTGGTTAACCACCGTGCTCGAGTACTCTGGAACATTGCAGATCACAGTGTGGAAATATCCTTCTGGTGTAGACAAGAAATTAGTGTAATACATTAGAAGAGTCCTTGGAAGATTGTCCCATCCCCAAATACAATATTCTACGAACGACCGAGATAACACCATCCAAGCTGAACCTGCAGGTTCATCCCAACACAGATGAAGTGTGAAAGAATCAACACTAGTATATATATTAGAAACCTTGATTACCTGTAAATAGTTTGAATGCAGTAGGCATGGTTCTTCGAGGTGTAACCCAGAAGACATCTGACTTTTTTGACGAGTAAAGCCCTGGATCTATGATCAGAGGCTTTGCTCGTTTATCTCTAAGAAAAAACAGAGACAAAGTTTGGGTTAAAGACAGAACTAAACACATTTCAAATGATGTCTATATAGAGAAATGATCTTTACGCTTTCCAGCTTAGTTTGCTAGTGTAGTCTATAAAGTTGAGGTTCCGGTCCAGCCCCGAGAATGTATCAATCAGATCTGCAAGCAAAGAACATGCATTGATGATCTCGAATACCAAAGAGTCACTATACAGTATACATGGATCTTATTCTATACCATCTTGAGTCACTAGAGGATAATCAGAAGCACTTAGATTAATGAACCAATCCCAATCTTTACTCTTCTTCAAGAGAATAGCACAAGCATGAAGCGTATTAGCCACCATTGTAGGTCCTCTATATGTAACAAGGTTAGCTTTTATGATCATATGAACATTCCCAACGTCACTAAAAACAGGATCTTCCCTAACACGTTTAGCTAGCTCAAGTCTCTCTTCAGCAGGAGATTCAAGATCAAGATGAACAACGTATTGATTCCTTGGATGGTACAAAGCTCTTAATACTCTCCATAAACTCTCTAAGTCACCTTTTGAACCTGAAACTAGATAACCAAAACGAGGACTAGACTGTACTGGAGGAGAATAAAAGGATTGGTTATTTAATCTTGACTCTACGAATTCAGGTATTGTCTGGTTTGTGGTTGATAGAGTGGAGGCTAAGATACGTGAGTTAATGGAACGTACAGAAGAGAGAAGACCCATGTTGAAAGATGCAACTATAAGAAATATGAACATGAAAAAAGCCATTGCTAATGGAAAAATCCATCTCCTTTCTGAAGGTGACGACGCCATTGAAGAGCCTTCTCATAAGATCGATCTGAAAACCAATGGTTATGTCAACGAACTTTGATCTTGTAGAAGCAAGATGACACATACTCATCAGTGAGTTAATAAAACGTATTAGAAAACAAACCTTAACTTGATCGTTGATTCTGATGAAGAAACAATGGATCGATGATATGATCACAAGTATGAGGTGATCGATCTTATTGATATAATAAAACAGATCAAAAAGACAAATCTGACTTGTCTGAAGATAATAAAACCTACATTTTTGTATCCATGTGAATCAAAAACGTACAAGTGTGATTTACACTTTGTTCTTAATGTTTAAAGATCCGGTCAGTTAACTAATCTAGACGATTTATTTGTCTTTGTCTGAAACGAGAATTTAACTCAGTTTCCATAAAAGTGCATTATGATGATTGGATTGGTGATTATGTGTCCTCATATTATATTAAATTTGTATTAATTAGTTAAATCTTATAGTATCATTTAATTATATATACGTTTGCCTTGGCATAAAACTAATCTCAATCTCATAATCTTTATCTTAATATACATTGATCCTATCTCTTAATGGCATAAGAGTTATCTCAATCTCCTAATATTTATTTCTTAATATACATTGATCCTATCTCTTAATAATACCTTCTTTTATTTTATTTTTAAAAAAGAAAAAGAAAAATAATACCTTCTTTTAAATCAATTGAAATAAATGTACAGAAACTGTTAAAAAGACATGCTCTAGTTAAATGGGCCGGGTTAGCCCATCTTCAACGGCGTTTAGTCCTGCCATTCGGTTTAGTCGATATAAACGGTTCAGTTTTTTCGTTTTGGTTTTTAAAAGTTAGTTCCGAAATAAAACCGAAACAAAATTGGTTTGTTCGGTTCAGTTTTAGGTAAAAAAAATTTCCGAATTTAATCCGATTAATTCAAATAAACCGAATAAATCTGAAAATTCATCTTTCGGGTCTATTTATTCGGTATAAATTAAACCGAATAAACCGAACCGAAACATGATTTTCACCATCATTCAGTTAACCGAATAAACCGAATATGAATTCAAAGCAAACCAAAAACCGAATTAAAATAAAAAAAATTCTGATCGATTTACTCATCTAAAATCGAACAATCCGAAAACGATCTTGTTCGGTTCAGTTTTCGGTAAACCGAACCAAATGCCCAAAGCAAGGTAAGTTTCTTCTTAGACCAATCAGTTATTTATTTAAACTTTGATTCATCCATTTCATTCATAGCTCAGATTCGATTCTGTTACTCTCTCAGGTCATAACAATGGCAGCAAAACCTGGAGCTGTAACTCCAACGTATTCACCAAAACTTGTAGGAAGAAGTCGGAATCTTATT
>KE159354.1:44020-56274 GCA_000411055.1 Leavenworthia alabamica
ACCAATGCCGACCTGCCTGTAATTACCCTTTCCTCTTTCTCTTCTTTCATTGCCAAATAACCTATTCGAGAAGATTTCGATTACTTAGTTAATATGAATAGAGTTCTTCGTGAGACTAATTACACTTAATTTGTGCGATTTTATAGTACTTCAAACGGGTGCTGTGAGTTCAGCCTCTGGTTCAGCTTATGTGAGTTTGGGAACACTAAAGTCATTGTTTCAGTGTGAGTAATTATTAGCTTAACACTTATATATTCACAAATTTGCATTTTTTCTCTGTTAATTCTCTTCTGTGTTTTAGATTTGGGCCAAGGGAGAGTAAGAAAGCAATGAGTTATAGTGATGTTGGTAGATTGAATTGTAATGTTAGCTATACAACTTTTGCTTCCCCTAATCTTGCCCAGGTAATTTCTTTATTGTAAACCTGGATTTGGGAACTTAGTGTTATCAAGTTAAGTTATACATTGTGGTATTTTAGGGAGCTGATCACAAAGAGTACTCAGCAATGCTTCACAAAGCTTTGGAAGGTGTTATAATGATGGAGACTTTTCCAAAGACAACTGTTGATGTTTTTGCATTGGTCCTTGAATCTGGAGGCAGTAAGTTTCATGACTCTTTACATTCTTATGATCTCAAATGTATTGTAACTGTAGAACTGTGTAGGTGACCTTTCTGTTGTGATATCATGTGCTAGTCTTGCTCTAGCAGATGCTGGAATTATGATGTATGACCTTATCACAGCTGTTTCAGTGGTATGTATATGTTACAGTAGTTGCATTGCATCTAAGTCCTATGCATTATCATCATTAAAGTAATACATATATTGAAATCAAGACATGTAATATAGATGTATTGTAAGTAATTCTACATTTTGAAACAATGACTGAGAAACTATTCATGAAAATTTTCAGTCTTGCATAGGCAAAAGCCTTATGATTGACCCAGTTACAGAAGAAGAAGGTTGTGAAAATGGAAGCTTTATGATGACGTGTATGCCATCTCGTTATGAAGTCACTCAGCTTATTGTCACTGGTGAATGGACAACGACTAACATTAACGAGGTACAACACCCTTTGATTAATGTCTATTGTACTAGCACTTAGTTTTGAACTAATTGGTTCGTTGGAGAATGGAACCAAACATTTTATGAATATTTGCAGGCAATGCAGCTTTGTTTGGATGCTTGTTCCAAACTTGGAGAGATCATGCGGGATAGTCTGAAACAAGCTGTCTTAGTTTCTGATGAATGAACATAATCAGAACACTATATGATGTTGGATTATAGCTTAGTCTTAGTTTGAAACCGGTTTAGTTGTTGTAGGGAAAATTGTTTCTTCAAGTCTAAACCGGTGTGGTATACTTTAAACCGATGTATTTTTTCACATGAGATTTAGTGAAAGGAATCCAATTTTGTATCCCATTCATATATCTTCGTCCTTCTACTGCTACTGTATTTAAATCCATATTATAATGAAAATATAATGATATAAATAAAAGCGTAACGGATTTGTCCACCGTTTTTTAAGGGTCGACGACTTGTTCACATCACGAGTTTTGGTGTGGGTGTGGGTATTGGTGGGAAAAAAACCTACCCGAGCAAGAAAAATTGAATCTGACCTGAAAAATTTTATCCGAATTTGAATCTGTATCCGTGATTTTGTTCTATTAGAATGTAAATGTATGTACCCGTGAGTTTTTGATAAAATCTGAAGCCAATCCGAAACCCGAACGGGTACCCGAAAAAAACTTAAGTATAGTAAAAGTTATAGATTTTAGAAATTTTTAATTTGATGATATATTTTAGTTTAATTATATAATAATTTCAGATATAATTTTAAATTAATCGATTAATTTTTATATGTTTAGATATAAACTTACATTAATTATGTAATATTTTATATATATTATTTTAGTTCAATCATGTAAATTTTAAAATTTTAGTATAATTTTAGATTAAATCGGTAATAATTTTATATTTTCGACACGATTTCTACTAATCAGATGCAAAATTTAGGTCTTCACGTTTAAAAATCCGAACCGAATTTAGGTTTTCATGTACCCGAATAAAACTTTCGGCTACAATAACCCGGAACCGAATGGGTATCCGCTATTTTTGGTTTCTTGCCGGATTTTATAAAGGTGCATCCGAACCGATCCAAAGCTGAAAGGATTATACCCGCAACCGATCCGAATTTTATAAATTATTCCATTGGAGTGTCTAACCTTCCACCCAAAAAATCTGAACCCGACCCGTCTGCCCAAACGTTCAAGGTGTGGGGACGAAGTAGAGGGTAGTATGGTCATTTCAGCTTACGTCTGAATTTCAACTGATAATGTAAACGATGCAAAGAATCTAATCCGCATGACACGTGATAATAGTGTGATTTAAGGTGAAAGAGATATTGAAGACGTGTAGCTGAAACATTGACAGTTGTACCCTCAGAAGCCAAAGAGACTTCACACGTTTTTAAAACCACATAACAACTGTTTCTTTCTTCTTCACACCTCTTCCCATTTTTGTCTTTTTTTTTTTCACTCTTTGATTATTTTTGTCTTATTCTTAAGATTTATTCAATATTTACTAAACGATCTTTACTATTTCAGGAATCATTATATACCATTTTTCAAGATTTGGCTCAAATTCTCACTTGTATATAAAAAAGAGAAATAATATTTCTGTTATAGTAATAAATTTCGGTTTAACATTTTGGGTATTGTAAAGATTTTACTAATAAAGTCTTCAATCTCTACAGCCGCAAGGCTTGTGGTCCGGACCGTGACCATTACCTCTCCATGTACATGTTTATGGTCATAAAAAAAAAACGTATGTCGATCACGTCGTTTAAAAACGATATTAAAATAAAAAGATTGTACATAAATCTTTTTAAAATTAATTAAATTCAACAAATACCAATACAAAACACTCTCATTATTTTATTTTATTTTATTGGTAAAACTAGGGTTTAGCACACGGATCGGATTCGGATAAAACCCATTCGGATTTGGATATATCGGATTTAGGAGTCTAGTATCTAATGGAATAATTTTGTCGGGTTCGATTCAAATTTGGATTCGGATACGGAATGGTTTCGGGTGAAGAAATATTGAAAAAAAATTATTAAATTTAACAAATATTAACTAAAATTTCAAAATATAACTAAAAATTTATAATAATTTAATTATTTATATATAATATATAATTAGATTTCGGATTTTAACCGATGGGTTCGGATTCGGGTACGGGTTTTTGGGTTTAGAAGTTTAGCATCTTATGGAATAATTTTCAGGATTCGAATTCGGATTCGGGTAGTGTTTTTCGGATCGGGTTCNTAACCGATGGGTTCGGATTCGGGTACGGGTTTTTGGGTTTAGAAGTTTAGCATCTTATGGAATAATTTTCAGGATTCGAATTCGGATTCGGGTAGTGTTTTTCGGATCGGGTTCAGATTGTGTACCGGTTAAAAAAAGAAAATTACATGAATTACCCGGTTTAGTAGTAAAATTACATCTGATTTTAATATGAGATAGATAAAAATATAAAAGCAATTCGTGGGGTTATACCAAGAAATAGAAGATATAATTAGATTTGAGGTCTGACCCCTTTAAAGGCTCTTTCCTCCATTAGAGTTAATCTTGTTTCAGATCTCCCAATTCTCTTCATCTCTCTCTCCCTTCGACGGTAACACCTTCTTCTCTCTTCTCCTTCTATGTCTCTCTTCATTCTCCATATTTCTCTGTATCTCACTTAATCTGCTTCTTATTTCTTATGATCAATCTAGTCGTGAATCATTGATCATCTCTGATCTCTTGCTTATTTGACTTTTTTCGTTTGATTTGATTTTACTCTGCGGTAAAGTTTTGATTTTGTTAACAGGTATATATATGTATATGTATATGAATCTGCTTTTTGTTTTTTGTCTTATGTTGTCTGAATATATTCATTTGATGCTGAGAAACAATGATCTTGTATTAACAATGAATAATTGAATCGTTTTATTTACAGATCTTTGTAATATAGATCCTTAAAAGTTGAATCCTTTACTAAAGTATATGGATCTTTTACATTACATAACAATATTGTTCATTTGATGTTAATTTGTGGTCATTAGGATACTCTGTTTTTAGCTTGAAACAATGGGCGTTGAGGTTGTAACATCTGGTGGATTTGAGGTTGCTCCAGCTCCATTAGAGAAGAATGGGAAGCTTGATCAAGGCAAAGGAGATAAAGCTGGTATCAAGTTTGGTTCAGTCGTTGTTCCAACAAAGAAAGCTGAAGAGAATAATAACAAAGTGTCTAACTCTGATGTACCAAAAGATGTAGTAGAAGAGTGGCCTGCGGCTAAGCAGATCCATACTTTCTACTTTGTTAAATACCGGTCTTATGGTGACCCGAAAACTAAAGCCAAGCTTGACTTAGCTGATAAAGAGCTTGAGAAGTTGAACAAAGCTAGGGCTAAAGTTTTGGATGAGTTGAGAGCTAAGAGGGTAAGGAACCTTGTTGTGTTAGGTTGATTTAGGAATCTTTATCTTTCTTTGTAGTGATGCGTTTTTTTGGCGAATGTGTAGGCTGAGAGATCAGAGTTATTTGATTTGTTGGATCCGTTGAAGTCAGAGCGTAAGGGGTTTAACACAATGTTTGATGAGAAAAGAAAGGAAATGGAACCATTGCAGCAAGCATTGGGAAAGCTAAGGAGTAATGATGGTGGCTCTGCTCGTGGGCCTGCTATATGTTCGTCTGAGGAAGAGCTGAATACTATGGTAACAATCTACTTGTTCTCTTGATACTTTTAAGACTTTGTTTTAATTGGCTTTTGTTGGATTCTCATTTGTTTTGGGTTTGTGGATAATGAAGATATATAGCTATCAATACCGGATTCAACATGAAAGCATTCCGTTAACCGAGGAGAAGCAGCTTCTTAAAGAGATCAGGTTGCTTGAAGGGACAAGAGATAAGGTCATTGCTAATGCGGCTATGAGAGCCAAAATCAAAGAGTCTATGGGTCAAAAAGATGATATCCAAGGTCAAGTTAAGGTAAGAGAGTCCGTCGCCGGGTACTTTGCCTTCTTGAAGTTTTTAGTCTGTGAAGATTTGTTTCATATGCACTTTTTGTGATGTGTTTTTGTAGTTGATGGGTGCTGGTTTGGATGGAGTGAAGAAGGAGAGACAAGCAATTTCAGCAAGGATTAATCAGTTGAGTGAGAAGTTGAAAGCTACTAAAGATGAGATTCAGGTTCTGGAGAATGAGCTGAAGACTGTGAGTGAGAAGAGAGACAAAGCCTACTCAAACATTCATGAACTCAGGAAGCAACGCGATGAGACGGTAACAAGCACACATACTTTTGTGTAATTTTCTAATGATGGAGAATGATTTGTGTGGATTGAAATATTCATTCTTTTCTCATATAGAATTCTGGGTTTTACCAAGGCCGAACTGTGTTGAACAAAGCCAGAGATTTGGCTGCACAAAAGAACATAAGCGAGCTTGAGGCGCTCTCTAATACTGAGGTTGAGAAATTTATCTCCCTCTGGTGTAGTAAGAAGGATTTCAGAGAAGATTATGAGAAGAGAATATTGGCATCACTTGATGCTAGGCAGTTGAGCCGAGATGGACGGATGAGGAACCCTGATGAGAAGCCTCTGATTGCTCCAGAGGCACCACCAGCAAGAGCAACACCTGAAAACGATGTTGTCCCTAAAGCTAAGGCAAAGCCACAACCAAAGGAGGAACCAGTTTCTGCTCCTAAACCAGATGCTAATATTGCTCAGAAGACTGAGAATACTAAAGAAGCAGTGAAAGTAAAGAATGTTGCTGCTACTGCTGATGATGATGAAGATGAAGTATATGGTCTTGGAAAACCGCAAAAAGAGGAAAAACCGGTTGATGAAGCAGCAGTGAAGGAGATGAGAAAGCAAGAGGAGATTGCTAAAGCCAAGCAAGCCATGGAAAGGAAAAAGAAACAGGCAGAGAAAGCTGCTGCAAAAGCTGCCATAAGAGCTCAAAAGGAAGCTGAGAAGAAAGAAAAGAAGGAAATTGCCTTTTTTCGGTTTTATTTTGTTATACCTCAATGCTCTTTGCATTCTCCATTCTAATAGTTCTTCTCCATCTTTTGTGTGTGTTGCAGGAACAAGAGAAGAAAGCCAAGAAGAAGACCGGAGGCAACACAGAAACCGAGGCTGAGGAAGTTCCAGAAGCTTCTGAAGCAGAAAAGGAGGAGACTGAAGCTCCACTGCAAGAGGAGAAACCACAGAAAGAAAAGGCCATCAAGGAGAAACCGATAAGGAACAGGATCCGCAACAGAGGAGTAGAAACACTCCCAAGAGCAATCCTCAAGCGTAAGAAGGCAACTAACTACTGGATTTATGCTGCTCCAGCTGCTCTTGTGGTACTGATGCTTCTTGTCTTGGGTTACTACTACCTTCTCTAGATCAAACGGAGTGATCAAGCGAAGCTACGTTGTTGTAGTTTGGAATACTTTAAACCTGGGATTTTTTTGCTTTCTTTTGACTCTTAAAAAACTTATGCATCTTTTACACACAAGTAGAGACTCTTCTCGTTTTAAGTACTTTTTACATCTTCACTTCTTTCTTCTTTTATTTTCTGTTGTTGATGCTTCTAACTTTGAAGGAAGAAAACAGTTTTTGTTACATTTTATAGTCACAATATTTGCTTGAATTTGATATTTTGAAGTCTTTATTCTTTGCAAGAGCACTTATCAAAAGATCAAATACTTAGCTTCTAAACACTTTTCTTTTGCTCTCTCCAAGCTTTTCGCTTCTTATTCCATCTTTTGGTAGCAATCTTTTCTGACTTCCACCGTTGCTTCCGAAACCGTTCTTTTCCTTTTAGCCAGTCAGAGTAATCCTTATCTGGCTCGCACACAATGAAATCTGCCAGGTCCTCAACATCTGCTTTTGTCAGGTTGTTTTCTCCGGCCATACACCACAAAAATCTCTCCCCATTATAGCTTTCTTCTTCAACACCAACTCTTGCATCAGGACCATTCTCTGGATCTTTATCTTCAGAAACCTTCCTGCACAAACATGGAGATACACGTAGACATCTCATAAATGCGGCTATCATCTCCATGAAAGCGAAGAGGAGATAATCAGTAGGATTTTTTATACATACCCCAAGTACAAAGTTCGGATTTTCTGAAACTTCGAAGCAATTGCGCCGCTCTGTTTCCTATCTACTGCACTCTGTATCATATATAATCATTAACACATTAAGAAAACACATAATTTAGACTGTGCAAAGTGATATTAGTTGATACATACCTCCTCAGCTTTACTTGAAGCAGCCAAGTTTTTGAAACCAGTGGATGGTATGGCCGATGGCGAATTTTCAGAGTGACAAACTGAATCCTCAAGTGCGTCCAAGTCACCTCCTTCTAGGATAAATAAATACAGAGATACCATCATTCCAAATATGGAGTCTTTCACTAGAAAGTCAAGCTTGAGTGCAAAGCTTACAGATAGTAAGCCTAAGTAATGCATAAGCATCCACTTAGATTTCACATTTCTGTAAAGAGGATTAGATTCCATTCTATCGCGCATGAAACTTTGACAAGGCAAATGAACACTGAACTGTTCGAAGCGAAGAACAATATCCATCATGGCTTTGTATTCATTGCAAGCTTGAACATCTCCTAAGGATTCAGATTGATGCCTGTTCCAATACCTGAGAACCCAGATGGCTTGCAACATTGAACAACTCATCAACTTCAGTATGGATGCAAGCATATATAGATCTTCCATACTAGATGCATTGTATTTTAGCAACACAGAGTCCATAACATCATCAGAACTAGCTCTAAGAATCACACTACCAAGAACTGATAAGATCTGTGACAACATATTATCCGAGCAAGAGCTATCAAATATACATAAGCTTTCCTTTGTATATGCAACAGAATACGCTACCAGCTCATTATTTTCTCTCTTGGCATTGTTATTTTGATATGTAACCCACAAATCCTTTAGCTTCATTGTAGCATCGTTAACTTTCGCCAGTGTTGAGGGCAAAATAAGATTTCCAAGAGCCACTTGAGCGTTACTGGTCAAAACACCAAACTTTCCAGGTGTCATGTGTCTTGTATACAAAACAACAGACTTTTCAAATGCATCAATATAGCGATCAATCCGAAGGCCTAATTCCTTTCCCAATGGAGGTGAACAAATACCGATGGCATCGGAAACCAATAAAACCACATAAGAATGGATTATTCTAGGTGCAGAGAACATCAACGGGTTTAGCAACAAGGACGCAGCAGCAAACAAGCTTATCAGAGGATTTCTAAGCTCATTAACTTGCTTCCAACATAATCTCTCAACAGACATTTTATTCATTTTCTCATCAGACATTGAGAAGATAAAATGAGCAGAAACCATTTCCACAACACCACCCCTATCATGGTTACTGAACAGTCTACATGAGGAAAGTAAAGAATCTACTAGGAATAGAATATCCCTGATTGACTTACTCACCAAAATCTCATCCATGAAAACCTACACATATAAAGTTAGAAAATGAATCAAAAAACCAGTCAGCCCTTGCAAAAGGTATAGTCAAGAGCCACAAGTTTCAATGATTGTTCAAAAATTATCCATAAAGATGTCAAGAATTTACCTCAATCCCAGTACAAAGAAACAAATAGCTGGGATCTAAAGATCCATCATGAGTGAATACAAAAGAACAATCTCCATTCCTTACACGAACCAATCCACTGAGGATTGAAAGTAGAGTTCTGGCTTTCTCCAAAACCAGTTCTTGTTTGTGTAAAGGAAAAGTCATGATCTTCAAACAACATCTTAAGAAGAGAATGGCTAATTCAATACTTTCTTCTGTAATTGAAAATGTGGAACAAGTTTCACCCTTCTGGTTGAGTAAAGCAGAGAAGTGGTTTTCAAAACTCTTACTAAGCTCTGTGAACAACACATCAGAGAGGTAACAAACATCCTCGAAAGTGATCAATCCCACTTGCTCTCCACTTAACTTTATATTCCAATAATGTGAGGTGACGTCACAATTTACCCAATTTACTGGTTGGGTTAATGATGGATGATCCAGAAGGTAAAATAAACGTTTCAAAATAGGCTTTTGAGGAACCTGGAAATTAAAAAAAAAAAATTCAGATGATTATTATTTCGAAAACCCTCAAACCCTAAATTGTTTTACACCCTTAAAAATCAATACTTTTAAGCTTACAAATTGGTTCTCTACTCAAAATTGAAGTAATGCCCAGTAAACTCCGATATTTGCTAATTAAATCGAAACCAGGATGAAGAAACATTGTTGAATTCGAAAATTCCAGAAAAACTTGTACCTGATCGGATGCAATTACTGAAGCAATGGATCGAAATAAGTTGCCGGAATCTGAGACCTTCGAAGCATGGCACTTTTTACAGTATCTCTTGGTCGTCATCGCCGCAAGGAAAGATAATTAAATGCTCGTATCGGTGACGCCGATTCGATTTGAGGGAGTTTTTGTGTGGCGGGAAGTAAAAATGTCCGCGTCGTTTTTGTGCATTCAAAACGACAGGCTGTTTAATTTAGACAATTGGTTGATTACAAAGACTAGCTAGTCTCTGACTATGATAAATAGTTTAGTCAAAGTGTCTTTTAAATTTTAGATATAAAATACCTTATTTTAGGTCAAACAAATATATATATACTAAAATTTATCATTTATAAAAAATTAAATTATGACAACCATAACATTATTTTTATTCGTCAGTCACGTAGATTTTTGCTGGAAAAATATTTATATATCAGAGTAAAGTAGACATAAAAACTTGTTTAAAATTTTAGGCTATTAAAATTATAAAGATAAATTAGTATATCATCAGGGAACTTTGCATCCCAAAAAAATATATTTAAAATATATATTTTAATTATTTTATATAAACATATTATTTAATATTTTATATAAACATATTGTTTAATATAAACTCATCAAGAAGCTAGATCGATTTATAAGGGTCACAATCTTGACAATTGAATACCTCTGAATTTATATCATGATTTCTCTAAACTTCATTATATAATAAATATAACACATGTCGTATAAAAGATAATTGATCGGGAGTCGTGTTGCGGGTCAGCAGATCGTCGTGGATGTCTTCGAAGCTGGAACCGGACACTCCGAGAGAGAAGTTCATTACGGCGTTAAGGCAGCGAAGCAGTCCGTCTTGTGTTCGCCGGATGTGCAGATCGGAGTCGCTGGGGTCTGATTTCTTCTTCCTCATTAGGCCGAACTCCTTTTTGGGCCTAAATTATTAGGGTTTGGTTTTTTGGGCCGTTTCTTTAGTTTGGGTCCATTAACTTCTTTTTAGTTTGGGTCCATTAACATGTCGGCCATCTCAATCTTACCGACACTATCTTTGCCAACAACATTATGGACCTCACAGTCATGAAACTTTTGTTTTATGTTCTCAAAATTAAAGCAAAAAAAGAGCTGAAACATACAACAAAGAAAACACATTATTACTAAACCCAGCGAAAAAAAGACAGTTTTGTTTTGACTTGTAGTTTCAGTCATGTTTGGTTTCACAAGTAATGAGATCTTTCAATGACTCAATAAAATTATCAACATAACAAGTCATTAGTCCAGGACTAGCTAATGTCTCCTTCCACTTCATATGATTCTTCCTTACTTCATTACCGATCTCACTGTCCTTTTTCATTACACTACTGATAGCATTACACAAACTCTCTTTAGAGAACCATCCTGTTTCTTCTCTTGCCACTTCAACCGCAGATTCAAGTTCTTCACTAACTAATCTTGTGTTGAGAACTTGTTCACCTAACTGTGGTATCATAACTATTTGACAATCACTTAGTAAAGACTCCCACATTGATCCAAACCCACCATGGCTCACAAAGCACCCAACTGATGAATGAGATAGTATCAATGGTTGTTGAACCCAGCCTCCCCAGACAACTCCTCTTCCTTTGACCCTTTCTTCGAACCCTTCTGGTAATGCTTCTTGAACCGTTGACAAGCCTCTTGGTGGCTTAATGGCTATAAGGAATGGTAAGCCAGTTAACTCCATTCCTAAGCAAAGTTCTTGGAACTGATCTTTCTCTAAAACGGTTTGTGAACCTAAAGCACAGAACACTACTGAGTTTGGTTCAAACTTACTTAGCCACTTACTCCATTGATCTTCTAACTGTTTAGTCTCATCTGGTTTAGGCAACATTGGACCTGTCAAAAGCACTTTCTTATTACAATGCTTCTCAATGTAATCACAAAAGTTTCCTTCAACTTCTCTTACTGTTCTTAACGCAATAACATCACAGTTCAAAAGACTTGTAGTGATTCTTTCAAAGAAGTTAGGTCCAATACTAATAATAGGTTTCATAGAGTAAGCATCATGTTTACGAAGCACAACCTTAGATGAAGGATACCCTGGCGTAGGAACACCTAACTCAGCACCTGGAACAAGCATACTAGCTATAGTCGAAGCAGCCGTTACAGAATACATCACACTCTTCACACCAAACTCTTTAGCCACTTCTGGAATCCAATGAGCAAAGTCAAAGAAGATGACGTCAGGCTCCACGTCACGGACCACATCTTCAACTTGGTCACGCATGAGCTCAATAGCAGACATCAAGAAAGGTTCTAATGACGAAGAGATCTCAGAGGCTGTCTCTGTGCCAACGGGAAGACCATCTACATGAGGGACTATGACAGATCTGAACACAATCTTGTCTGGAAACAGATTGAGATGTTCTAAATGTTTCAAAGCTTTCTTCGGATGTAAGAAGGTAACTCTATGACCTTTCTCAGCTAAATTATTAGCAAGATGTAAGAACGGAGTCATATGACCAGTAGCGAACCATGGAAACATAAGAGCATGAATCATAGAACTACCCATTTCTGTATATTTTTTTTTGGTTTCTTGGTGTCTTAGTTCTCCTTTTGAGTTTATCTATGTCTCTTAAAAAAATAAATAAAGAAAAGTACATCTAACTATAAAATAAAATATAAATTTTATATTGACTTTACTAAATTATATATATATAGTTAGTTTAATTAATAGAAAAGTTAGTGAGGTTAGTTAAATCCAACGGCACGTCTAATTTAATTTGGTTAACGCAAATTTTATGTTTTTTAATAGTCAAATTAAAATTGAGATTTAATATATCTGTTTGAAATATAATTATAAATTAAATATAAAATATATTTAATTTAATTATATTAATTATATTACTATATAATTAAATTTTTAGTTCTACAAATATTTT
>KE159354.1:56347-69511 GCA_000411055.1 Leavenworthia alabamica
TCATGTTCAAATTTATATATTAAATTTTAACTTTTGACTATCACAACGTTGACCAAATTAAATTAGATATGCATTGATTGTTTTGGTATTGTCTTTATATGTTATGATATTTATAATAATAATAAAGTATTGATTAGAGTCTTATGAAGACACGTGAATTGGTTCGTCACCATTGATTGTGAAGGTAGTAGTTAGATCCAACGGTGGCTTGTAGTGTGAAAATATTTGCTGTCGCGATCAATGAAACTTGCATTGATTGTGATTTAATTTATTTTGTCTTCTTCAAGATTCTTATGCCTTACAGCCTTAGCATTCATTGTCTTCTGCAATATCCATACTCTTCTTTTACTATACTCTTAAATTTTATTTTCTCTCGCCCATTTCTAGTATCTACCATTAAATGCAATTTTTATTGGTCAATAATATTAAATGCAACTATTAACGAAAAAAATAAACACATAAATACAGTCAAACCTTTGTAAATTAATAATGCTAGGACAGTAATGTTTTATTAATTTATATAAATATTTTTCAATTTATAATATTTTATAATAAAAATTAAATGTAGATATATGAATTTTAAAGCCTATTCGATTATCCGGTAAAAATTTATTTATGTTTAGAATGTTAGAATTTAGAAAAAATTTTACTTCTGTCTTTGACATTAATGAAGAAATTGAATATGATAATATAACATCTTTTGAATCAGTTACATGTATGAAAATAATTATCGTGTCTAAAAATTTTCACAGTTTTTTTTATGTATATCGAGAAAACAATACTAAAAATGTTTAATACAACAAAAAAATTAGAGATGAACTCCAACGAGTTTCAAATTAAAAAAAAAAAATAATAATACTGGAATCATATTTTACTAAATTGATTTAGTCATATTTGATTATAGTTATATATATATATATGATTTATGATTATTAATTTAGGATATTATTGAGATCATATTTTTACATAGAAATTTCTTAAAAATTATTATTTTATTATCTTATCGAATTTTGTTATTTTTTATATTGGCCCGAATCAGAACCGGAAGATTTTATTAATTTATAGTATTTATTAATTTATCGAGTATTAATTTAAACATGTACAAAATGAGATAATGTTAGCTTATAAACCCAATATTAACAATTCGTATAAACACATAATAAGTTATATAAATAAGGATTGTGATATTTCATAATCATATTTAACTTGAGGTGGATACAACACAATGTACATTGACAATAGAATAGAGATGAACATATGAATTATACAAGGTGAGAAACATTTGAATATTTTGAGAAAATCAAAGGGTCACGAGAGGAGCCTCATCGGTTTTGGCTGGTGTGGTCTCTTGTGTTGGCTCAGTCTCAATAGGAGTTTTCTCTTCTGCCTTCACAGCTTCTGGAGTTGGCTCGGCTTTGGTTAACTCAGAGGAGTTCTCTTTTGTTTCATCTTCTTTCTTTGTCTCTTCACTGGACTCTTCCTTCTTCTCCTGTGAATCAATAAATCAGCAACAATAGTTTGAAATCAATATGAGTTTGTTTAATCAAGCATATTTATTGACAAATTTTATGTTATTACTCAATTCAAGAATCTTTTAAGAGATCTTTTTAAAGAGTTTATTGAATTTAACTTAGGCAAGAAAAATACAAAGAGTCAAATTTCATAGTAATTGTTATAGAATTTCGATTATAAGTCATAATAATATTTCAAAATTCATCTATAATCATTCAAACAGTAATTCAAATTTTATTTTTGAAAAAAAATCCTAATTGTGAGAATATTAATTTGTAAATAGAAAAATTTTATAAATAAATTTAATGTATTTTTTTTGTATTACATGAAACACAAACGCAAATAGAAAAAAAAAATCAGGGTCGTACAAAGGGAGTTCTATTATATTATAAATAGAATTATGCCTGCAGGTAAATTAAATGTTACTTTATATTATGTATTAAAATAATATTTAAAAATATTAATTTGTAATAATTATTAAAAAATTTAGTTTTTAAATATTAATTTACAATAATATACNTACAATAATATACTAAGTTGAAATTTATTTATAAAAATAGTTTTATAGATATAGAAAAAAATGGAGAGAGATATAAAAAATTTTAAGAGTTGCTTTTAGCTTTTTTAGATAAATTAAATATTTAGTTGTGAATTGTTGAAAGAAATTGAGAAAATGATATTTTTTTTTGAATTAAATTATTAAAAATATTAAATTATATAATTTATAAATAAAAATAAAAAAATTGTAAGAATGACGTGTACGTTACTTGTGAATTAGTATATATAGATACATGAACCCATTCATGACCATGACCAAAATGCGATAGATAACATATTCACAAAACCTGAGTTAATGTGGAATCTGTCACGGTCGTGGCATCCTTGGACTCAACAACAACATTTTCAGTTGGGGCAGTGTCTTCAACGATGTTAGATTCCTTAGGTTTGCTCGCACATCCTCCCATGGTTTTTGGTTGAAAGGATTATACTCTAGGAAGAAATATTACAATGGGAAGAGCTGTGGAGCCAAACAAAGAAGAAGAAAGAAATAGAGAACTCCTCTAGACAAAGCTGCTTTGAAGAGGCTGAACAAAGCTCTTGTTTTATAGTCGGAGGATGTGCAAATGGAGAAAGCTATTTCAGGTAAAGTTTTGTCAATATTAAATTCACCTATTTATCCGGAGGACAACTTTATTTTCAACCATTCTTCTATATACAGCTTCGGAACAATGGTTCATTTTTGCTGTCAAATCCTCCTGATTCAACGAACACAATAACAGAACAAATGCGGATACCGTATCCATGTTTTTCGTCTTCCGGTATAAGCAATGCAACGGGAATAAAGGTGAATAAGAACACAAGGAATGTTCCGAACAAGTACTGTGAGAAAATTCTTCTCGGAGAAACAATGTTAATAAGATAAGTTTATATTTGCAAAATGATGTGATTCTAACCTCTCAAACGGGAAAGATGGTTTTACTGTCACGTATACGAAAGATGAAAAATGGCTTCTAGTTTTCTCAAACCCAAACAACTTTCTCATATCTTGTTTAACGTGGATCCTTGGTGCGATCCTGAAGAGAAAATTGTGGCTGAACGGTGTGACTTGGTTTCTCTGTGTTGAAACTTGTTGAGCCTGATCGGTTACTAGAGCCTTCTGTGATATGTTTATTACCCACGTCTGATTCATCGAGTGTTTCTGTTTCTTGATGATTTCTGCTTGGACCATTGTTGACAAGACTTTTGTACATTGTTAAAGCTTGAGCAATCATGCTAGCAGGATTTGAAGCAGTACTTGGAAGCAACATTGTCGTACCCTAAACCCCAAAAAATAAAACATGAAACATTGACCATTGAATAACCACAAGCGATGTCAATAGATTAGAAGAGACTTTTGTAAAATATTTGTTTACCTCCTTGGCAATGTTACCGAAGGCATGAATGTATTGCTCTGCAATTCTCAAACTCGCAGCCTGCAAAATTGTACAGTGAAGAAGAAGAATACGATCACATTTGGATAGCAGAAACCTATTAATATTAGAGCTATAATTTAAAGCCATCACAATTTGGCAAATACAAGAAGACAAAGAAACTCTTATCAGCAATATGTGTAAATCATTTCCCTTGGTCTCATTTACTCACCTCTACTCCCCCAGTTTCCTTCAAGGACTGAGATAACATGTGAAGGCCTCTAGCAGTTGCTTCTGCTCTAGCTAGTATTGCTTCTGCTTCACCTGAGGAACATCATCAGAGGATAATATAAGTCAGAAGAACCCAGTGAGAGATAGCCACTATGTTGTATATTAGCAGTGAAGAAGATAGTTCCTCTTGCACCTAGTATTCATTAGTGTATAGTGAAAGAATAAGTACATGGAACTAAAAAAATCTTTTCATAAACCTAACTAACATGGGACACCACATGTTACTCTGATGTATTCTCTTTCTAAATCGTACTGGCTTACGAACCTTCTGCTCGATTGACCTGGTCCATCTTTGCAGCTTCCGAAGCCAAGATTACAGAACTTTTCTTACCATCAGCAATGTTGATATGGGATTGCCTTTCTCCTGTTAAACATAGTAGCAAATGATTAGAAACATGATAAACAGGTAGCTTCTAGCCATAAGAGCCGTAGCAAGTGCTCAGTCTCGTAAGATAAGTTTTCACAGACAAGTAAAGCATGTTTACCTTCAGACTCAAGAATCTGAGCTCTCTTTTTACGTTCAGCTTCAGCTTGCATTTCCATAGCAGCCCTCACTCCATGAGGGGGCATAATATCCCCTGAAAATACATGAATTAGAAATAGGCAGAAAAGAATATGTACCACCAATCTCCGGAAAAGAACAGATACAAACAACTTACTTATCTCATAACGAAGGCACTGAAGACCCCAGTCTCTTGCAGCAACATTGATGGCTTCCTGCAAGCATGTATATCCATCTCAAATATTCATCATATGTTTTATCCTTCAAATAACTATATTTTCTCAAACAATCAGGTCTCCTTGTGATTGGAATGCTTCAGATATTCAACAAATACAGTATGGCAAAATCCTTCAGCTGAATCTAAAACCCTTATATCCAACTTAAATAGAATCCAAACATGTAGCCAGAAGTAGTTAAATGTGGCAGCTAAACATCCCAAGCTGTAATATTCGCTATTCAGTATGGAGCAAAACCAACAAAAATAGTAAAGCTAATGTGACTTGACTTTTGAAATCGAACAACTAACGGATTCTAAATTCTTTAAAATGCAATGGAGCCTAAGTAGAGCAAAAGTCATAACACTTGAAACAGAGATAAAGAATGATAGAGAACAAACCACAATCTTCTCGTTGAGCGTATCTCGTTCCTCAAAGGTCTTATCAAGTGTGATCTTACCAAGCTCACTACGCATTGTGGTCTGAGCCAGCTGTACAACAGCATAAATCGGACTCTCAACGCCATAAGAAGCTAATTTAGGATCCACTATCTGCAAAGAATCAATCACAAATAAGAAACTTAAAAATTGATAAAATTAACAAGAGGACATGTATTGGTAACAAGAGAAGAAGATGACCTTGACATAGAGAACACCATCGATGTGGATACTAACATTGTCTTTGGTAATCGCAGTCTGATTAGGAATCGGAATAGCTTCTTCCTTAAGGGAATGAACATAAGCAATACGATCCACAAATGGAATGAGGAAGTGAATCCCCGACGGCAAAGTCTTTGCGTATTTACCAAATCGCTCAATCACAAACGCTTTCCTCTCCGGAACTATACGGATTCCCCAGTTGACCGGCGGCGTTAATTGGAAGCTACATCGAAACATCCATAAATCAACCGAAGAATCAATGAAATCAATCCTAAGCTAGCTACTCAAATCTAAAGTAAAAAACAACAAATATTTCCCTCAGGTGAAAACCTGTTGGAAGGATAGCCGGCAGAAGTGAACTGGCGGGCGGTTTCTACGGCGGCGGAGGAAATCGGAGCTGGAGAGCTAACAGAAGATTGCCGGAGATATGTAACAGACCTCAAGGCGGTGTAACCAACGGAACGTGAACGGACTAGGTGGTTCATCTTTGTGGACGATGACAGAATATCAAAAACCCCAAACAAAACCTCTTTAGAATCCGAATCTGGAATGTCAGAGTCTAAAATGACCTCTTTAGAGTTCGAGTCTAGAATGTCAAGGAGTCTAAAATGACCTCTTTAGAGTCCGAGTCTGGAATATCAGGAGATACTCCGACCGCCACTGTCTGTGAACACATCAATGTCCCCTTTAAACTCATAACTCTATGTCTTATTTAGGCCCATTGGGCCTCCACGTCCTCTCTAGGTCCATTGGGCCTCACCCTCGTTCGACGGTCGGTGCAATATTTTTCTGAGTCTCAAGAACTTGTTTATTGTCCCTATAAATCACCACATGATCTTTATCTATATGTTGGCCTCACTTACACAGCACCAACAATCACTTCTCGGTAGATCAGTCATCCTAATACTAATCAAACCCAAGCACGCTTAACTGCAGAATTCTAAAGGAATGGTTGACCGAAAAGATAAATGCACGTTGGTGACATAAATAGCCAATTCAAAATCTTAAACTGGGTGTTACACTAGGAGTCCAAAATGCCACTATCTGGTGAATGACGACAGCTAGACCAAATCGGGTTATATATTTATTGATACGGCAGATTAGTGGTTAAAATTTTAAATCCCGAATTGACCCAAGGTTGACACGAGAGTTGTAAGAGTTTTGCAAATTTCAAATATTCACTTCGCAAAGAAAAAAACAAAAGGGTAAATCAGAATTAACAAAAAAAATGCAAAACTCAAAGAAAAAAAAATGTAGTCAGAAGAGAGATTTCGTCGAAGAGTAGTAAGAATACACAATGCCTAACCTTTTTCAACCTACAAAATATTTGGAAGCTGTAAATCCAATCTATGCTGCAACTCTTTAACCTTCTGCAAAAGCTCAATCTTCTCCTCTTTATAGCTTCTAATTAAATACTCTTTCCCATCTATCACCTCTTTAAGCTCACTCACTTCCTTTTTCAACATCTCTATTCTTTCTCCATCTCTTGAACCCTTTTCTCCTAACGACTCATAGTTGTTCTCACTGTTCATATCCCCACTCCAACTAGCATGTCCTACACAATGATCAGCAATTGCTTTTCTCAGCCTTTGCACTTCTCTTTCTGATTCAAACAGATCCCTGTTTGTAGCATCTAACTGTGATTGGAGATGGCTAGAGTGTGACATATGTGAGTTAAGTGAGTTTTGCAATTCTAGAATCTGTTCTTGCATTTCAACTATCATGTCATCGCGTCTTTTTAGCTGTTGTCTCAGTTTCTGTATTACTTCTCGTTTGCTGAAGATGTCTGAGCCAGATTCAGATACACAAGGGGAATCTGAGCAGGTTGAGTGGTGGTGATGGTATGGTTTCATGGGCACTTCCAGGTGATCAGGAGAAGAAGATCCCCACATAACTCCATTCTCTTTGCGAGCAGGAACTGTTACAAGAGGCAGTGTAGTAGTACTTGACACCACCATTTGGTTGTTTGTAGTATGAGTTTCTTCCAAATTCTCAGTTCCTGAACCAAAAATGAAGCAAAAATCTGAGAACATCCACACAAATCCAGTTTCAGATATAAACCTTCTTCAATAAGTACACAACTCATCAATGGAGGAGGTGATAATGCCTATAACAATGCTAGTATCTATTGATAATATTATTCCTAGTTGTGGCTACAACATCATTAATCCAATACACTAGAAGGCTACCTACAAATCTGTACTAAAAGCAATCTCCATGTTCTTATAATTAACAAACTCTAACCGGGATTGCAGTGGAAGCAACACTCATTATTCCTTCCACAGGAAGATGTATTAGAATGCAAGCAGCAGCATCCTTGAGATCTTCCTCTATCAGATGTTCCATTAGCTGCACAAATAACTTTTACAAATAAAACACAACCAAAATCGACGAAAATGATGGCTAAAACCGATAAGTACGTTTGAATTCACCAGTAGTGACATTTGAATGAGGTTTAGAGTCAATAGACTGCTTTAATTTGTAGCCAAATCGAATGGAGAATGTAGTCAACAAGGCACCACCAGCAATTAAGATCCAGTTTGGACCTTCACCGCGAAAAATCTCAACCCGCTGATGCCTGGATATACCATTTCTTCGAGAACTCATTGTAATACAAACTCAAATGTCTCTCTATCATCCAAAGCTAAAACCTACATCATCTACAATCTATTGAAGTGTCATAGTCTCAATTTTGGGCACTGAATTAATCAATTGGATAACACAGCGAAACATGGAAGAACAATTCAAAACAACAAAAGGAATGAATATATAATCGGAACACAAACCTCATCGGAATGAGTAGAATACTGCAGAGCCCCGAAATTAGGGTTTCTACGTCAGAGGAATCAGCTAGATCCAGAGTACGAGAGACTAATGAAGCTTGTAAAGTTTCTATACAATAAAAAGGAAACAAATATGAATGATTAGAAGGGAAGTTGCTGAGCTTACCTGTTTTACACAGACAACGCGGCGCAGATTAACAAACAATATATACTTGTGGCCGTTGAAGGTTCATTTTCACCCTCCAAAATAAATATATTTATTGGTGACAAATAAAATTATAAATATATTTATTATACATTAGTTTTGGGCATTCGGATTAATCGGATTAAACAGATCGGATTATTCGGTAATCGGGTTGTTCGAAAATTTTAAAATTCACCGAATAAACCGAAAAAAATCTCGAATTAATCGGTTCGGATCAATGCAAATTTTTTTTGGATTAATCGGATCAAAATTTTTATTTAATCGATTTATTCTATTAAAATTATATAATTTTCTTTCAAAAATCAAATTTTAATCCGAATAATCCGAACAACTCGAATAAATTGATTATTTTAAACCGATCCGATCCGATCCGAATTAGAAATAAAATTGTGCCGATTAACTTATTCACCCATATCCAATTAACCCGAATCCGATCTATTTCGGATTTTACCGATCAATAAAAAAAAGTTTGGTGTCCTTATAAAATAGGGCTGTCAATTTGGTTTATTATCCGTGGGTCCCGCGAATTTTAATCCGGGGTGGATGCGGATCAAGAAAATTGTAAAATTAAATTAGCGGGTGCAGATGCGGTTTGAGATATATTAAAGCGGACGGATGCGGATCGAATTATTATAAACACGGATATGCGGGTACCCGCAATTATGTGTCATTTTGCGGGGTAAGCGGGTAATCTATCAACCCGTTTGATTAACGTGAGGTGGATGCGGATATCAAATTTGAAATCCGCGGGTCAGACGGATTAATGATTTGCGGGTAAAATTTTTTTGAAATCCGCAGCAAGGCGGGTTCGACTCGTTTGACACTACTTAAAAACAACACCTTTTTAACTGAAATTGTTCATAAGAGAACATAACATAAGAAGGTGTTTCTTGTGATACTTTCACTAATGGAAATAGTTAAGAAAGCTGATAGCTTTATCATAAATCTTTTATACATTATAAGAAACTCGATAACCAATTTTACAAAAAGAGTCTAATTTCGGTTCAGCTCAAGATAAGCACCATTACATGTTTTACATAACTCTTATAGTCTTATTGAGTCTTATTTATCAAATCTCAGATCCTATGAGAAAACTTCACTTCTTAGCAGCTACAAGTTGTTGAGCTAGAAGATCTCGGCGGTACGTTCGTATAAGTTTCCAGTCCTTGTTCTCAAATGCCTCACAATGTGGTGAACACTTAGTACTCCAAAATGGACAAGGCGCAGCTGATTCACAGACATAACAGTAACACTACACACACACACACACAACAAAACTAACATTAGTCACTTAAATGTTTAAGTTAAAATCAAAATCTCATCAAATCCAAAAACAACATAACATACCTGATTACAATGTATTACATGTTTGGTTGATTCAAATGGAAATTTTGAACAGAGATGTCTTGAATGTGGGTAATCTCTACAAGCCACCTGAAACTCAATAGTCAGATTCATTAAACCCTAAATCACTAATCGTGTTAAAGTTTGAAATTTTACAGTAAAATCAAAGAACCCTAAAGTTTTTATGATCAAACCTGGCCTTTCTCATGGATGATTGTCACGTCATCGTCAACATTATTAGAGACGGAAGAGAGTTTCTCCGCGTCAAATGAATCGTTGTAAGGATCGAAATCAAGGATAAAGCAATCCTCTTTTTCATCGAAGATCTTCATATCTTGTTTTGTTTTAAGACAAAATATAGCTCTGAGAGGTGTCTCATCGTCTTCTTCTGTCTTCTTCTTATAAAGTCTATTTCTTTTGTTGCTTTTAGATTTCTTCTTTGTATCACATGGATCTGGTGTTAAATCCATATTTTGTTTTCGCTTAATCACCATTTTCACTGTAAATTTTCGATCTTGTCTTCTTTTTTTTGATTGTGAGAAGCTTTTGAAATTGCAAAGTGACCGTTACGCCTCCACAATAACCGGCGGATGAGGAATTTTAATTTCAATTTTTGAATTTAATTTTTACTTTGAACTAATTCTGATTTTATTAGGGTTTTCAATTAATAAGGCTTTCAGAGACCGTGAGATCAATATGGGCTTAAGCCCAATATTTGGCCCAAACATACAAATAACAACAGTTATTGGATTTGATATGTATGTATACTCAGAAAGAAACATACAAAGCCCCGTAAATTATTCTTTATAAAATCTAAAATACAATATAAGAATATTTCAACTATAAGGCCTATTAAGGGCCCATCTTGGCACGACCGAGTCTACGTTTTGCGACGGTGCACCTGAGGCTATTTCCGTAATTACAACTTCTCTGTTCCCTCTTCCTCCAATCCATCCACAAGCATTCGAGAAGACAACTCTGTCGTCGTCTACAAGAAGATCAAATTTTTCCGTTTTCTGCAAACATATCCTTGTTTCAATCGGGAAACCCTAATTTATAGGATATTTAGGGTTTTGTATATTTGTTAAAAGATCATCTGGAATTGTAATTGAAAGGTTTTGTGTGTTTTTTTTTTCTGAAGAGAAATGGGTCGTTCGTCGGAGACAAAGATAGTACAAGAACTAATACTTTACGCAGCGAGCGCTGCTTTTAGCTGCTTGGTTCTGTTTGCGGGTCTACGTTATCTCGATCCTAATCGTGAGGCGGCTAAAAAAGCTCTTGAGCATAAGAAAGAAATCTCCAAGCGTTTGGGTCGTCCTCTTATTCAGACCAATCCATACGAGGTTCAATCTTGTCCCAAATTAAGAAAATTCAAATAAATCTCAATGGTACTTAGTTATCATAGAAATGGATATATGGTATTTTGTAACATGTTAAGCTTTGGTCTCTGTTCAACTTTATATTTGAGTTCTAATTGTATGGAGGAGTTCTAGAAAAATGCTTACTTGTAAATTTTGTAAAACAGGATGTAATAGCATGTGATGTGATAAATCCAGACCACATTGATGTGGAGTTTGGTTCTATTGGAGGATTGGAGACTATTAAGGAGACTTTGTATGAGCTTGTGATTTTACCATTGAAAAGACCTGAGCTTTTTGCTTATGGCAAGCTTCTTGGACCTCAAAAGGGTGTCTTGCTCTATGGACCTCCTGGTACTGGAAAGACTATGCTTGCTAAGGCTATTGCTAAAGAATCAGGAGCTGTTTTCATTAATGTAAGGATTTCTAATCTCATGAGCAAGTGGTTTGGAGATGCTCAGAAGCTTGGTAAGTTCAGATTCTGTTTTTGGTGGCAAATATAGCTCACTTTGAGTTATAGTTCTTTCGGTGTTTTCAGCTTCGCATTGTTTAACTTTGTTGGCATTTTTTTTTCTGAGTAAGTTATTACCTTTTGGTTTATTGATGGTGTTTCTAATCTATGAGCTGCTCTGTTCTGTTTTGTTCTTTCAGTTTCTGCTGTGTTTAGCTTGGCGTCCAAACTCCAACCTGCTATCATTTTTATTGATGAGGTTGACAGCTTTCTTGGTCAGCGCCGTTCAACAGATCATGAAGCAATGGCGAACATGAAGACTGAGTTTATGGCTTTATGGGATGGATTTTCTACTGATCGTAAGTTGAACTCTTCACTTTTCAGCTTTATTTACCATGCAGACTAATGTAATCTAGAGTTGATATGTGGTTTTATACATATAATGGTTGCTTTATAGCGAATGCAAGGGTTATGGTTCTTGCTGCAACTAACAGACCATCAGAGCTTGATGAAGCAATATTGAGACGTCTTCCTCAGGCCTTTGAGATAGGAATGCCTGATCGCAGAGAAAGAGCTGAGATATTGAAAGTGACTTTAAAAGGAGAGAGAGTGGAACCTGATATCGATTTTGATCATGTAGCTCGCTTATGTGAAGGCTATACCGGATCAGACATTTTTGAACTATGCAAGAAAGCAGCTTACTTCCCTATCAGAGAAATCCTAGAGGCAGAGAGACATGGGACACCATATTCGGTAAGTTACAAAGGAAAACATGGTCGAGTGAATTTCCAATGTTGGAATCCATTAAGTTCAAAGTAGAGTGATCTTGTGACTTGTGAGTTTCTTACTTGTGAACAGGCTCCTAGGCCATTATCACAGTTGGATTTGGAGAAGGTTCTTGCTACATCAAAGAAGACACAAGTTGCAGCAGGAGAGTATTCTGCATTGAACTCACAGTCCTCGGCTTGGAGAGTGTCAAGGGAACCAGATGAGGTCCAAGCAGCTATAAGTGGAATCTCAAAGCTTCTAGTTTCACAGATCATTAACCTTCAGTCAGATTCTCAGGATTCATGGCAGCGAGATCCTGAAGATGATTCCTGATGAACTTTTGGCTATGTTCTATATAACACTTTCTAGGATCATTTGTTAAATCTTTTCTTTCACTTCACATGATTGTTAATGGAAGCTTGATCCAGTTGTGAACTGATTATTCTGAAAATAAGTCTCATACAACAACAGTAAACAAAGATTTGATTTTATTCAGCAATTGTTTTTTTTTTTTTTGCAATTCTCAAAAATATCACCAAATTAACTTTAATTTCCACAAATACTATTAAAATTAATTTAAGACAAAATTACTATTTAATAATTCAATTGAATTAAAAATTACATTATATTTTTAAAAAATTATACAAACCTAAACAATAAATATTAAATCCAACCACTAAATAATCAATCCAAATAATAAAAATCTAAAGCCAACTACTAAATACTCAATCCTAACGTTAAATTAAAAATATAATTTTAGTAAAAATAGTATTTATGTCTAATTAAATAATGTAATTTTGTACCAAAAATTATAAATGACGGTATTACAAATAATTACTTTTTTTTATTTTTAGATAATTAAATAAAAAAATGCAAATTATCTAAAAGATATTTGAGATTGTCCTAATATGTAGATATTTTTAGTAAATTTTGTCCTAATATGTAGGTGGACCATATCATCATATATTCTAACTAGTCCTGTCAAACGAGTCGACCCGTTCCGCCTAACCCGCCCTGCTGCGGATTTCAAAAAAATTTTACCCGTAAATCATCGATCCGCCTGACCCGCGGGTTTCAAATTTGTTATCCGCATCCGCCCCGCGTTAATCAAACGGGTTGGCGGGTAACCCGCTTAACCCGCAAAATGAGATAAAATACAATTTTTT
>KE159354.1:69894-80942 GCA_000411055.1 Leavenworthia alabamica
GATTAAAACCCGCGGGACCCGCGGATAATGAATCAAATTGACAGCTCTAATTCTAACTTGAGATGATTATTATTTTAATTAATAAAAATCTAGTGGATTAAAACCAATTTACTTTTACAACTAGTAACTAATAACTATGGACAGTTAAAAGATACATCGGTCTTTTTTGTATGTCTGTCTCTCCACCGACACTCTGTTTACCGTTGATCCTTCCAAATCACCGTTAAGATCACGCCACGTATAACTTCTTTAAATGTCAAAGTGGGCCCAAAAGAATTAATGGCAATAACGCGTCAGTGAAACTAGAATATAAAACACTCTGAAGCTTAAGGAGCACTGAGCACATACAGAGAGAGAGAGAGAGTTTATTTTTTACCTCTTTGTTTGGATCTAACAACGATAATGGAGGTGTTCTACTACTTAGTTTTTGGAGTTCTGGGTCTCATCGTTGCAGCGTTGGAGCTAAGCAAGAACAACAAGGATCGAATCAATACTCCTTCAGCTTTCAATTCTTTCAAAAACAATTATCTTCTTGTCTATTCTCTTATGATGGGTAAGTACCATATCTCTTAAATAATGCATCTTTCGATCAGATCTGGTTGTTGAAAAGAAACTAATTTAGTGTGAGATTTTTTAGATCCTGTTTTGTTTGTTTGACAAGTATTGTCTTTTATAGAGATTGGTGTTAAAACTGTCTCTCAAGTTACAAACTTTATGACCTGACTAATTGTGTTTGGTGGTTGCAGCGGGTGATTGGTTGCAAGGTCCATATGTATACTATCTTTATAGTACTTATGGATTTGGTAAAGGAGAGATTGGACAGCTTTTCATAGCTGGTTTTGGTTCCTCTATGTTGTTTGGTACAATCGTTGGATCTTTAGCAGACAAACAGTGATATTTCTCTCTTATCCTTTTATGTTTTTAACTAACTTAACTCTCTTAAATATCTATTGAACTAATGAATGGTGTGTTAATGTATTAGGGGTCGTAAGAGAGCTTGTGTTACCTACTGTATTACTTATATATTGAGTTGTATCACAAAGCATTCTCCTCAATATAAGGTTTTGATGGTTGGTCGTGTGTTAGGAGGTATTGCTACTTCACTTCTCTTTTCATCGTTTGAATCGTGGCTAGTTGCTGAGCACAATAAGGTATAACTCAAGATTTAATGCTTGTATTATTTAAGTGTTTAGGTGAAAAATAAGGTCATTGTTGTTTATATTCATAGTATTCTTTGTAATGTATGTAGAGAGGTTTTGAGCAACAATGGCTATCTATAACATTTTCAAAGGCGGTGTTTTTTGGAAATGGTCTTGTTGCGATTATAGCTGGATTGTTTGGGAATTTGCTTGTGCATTCCTTTTCTCTAGGACCTGTTGCGCCTTTTGATGCTGCTGCGTGCTTTCTAGCTATTGGAATGGCTGTGATTCTATCATCATGGTCTGAAAACTACGGAGATCCTTCGGAGAATAAGGACTTACTTACCCAGTTCAGAGGTGCTGCAGTGGCCATTGCATCAGATGAAAAGATTGCACTGTTGGGTGCTATCCAGTCACTTTTTGAAGGATCTATGTATACTTTTGTATTCCTTTGGACTCCTGCTCTAAGCCCGAACGATGAGGAGATTCCTCATGGTTTCATATTTGCCACATTTATGCTTGCTTCAATGCTTGGAAGTTCCCTTGCATCTCGTTTATTGTCTCGCTCTTCTCCCAAAGTTGAGAGCTATATGCAAATCGTCTTCCTAGTCTCTGCTGCCTCACTATTGCTTCCAATATTAATGACTGTAAGTAAACAAAAAGGCTTCTTTGGTGTCTTTACTTTATATCTCTGACTGAGTCTTTGCAATTGGATGTGTTGACTCAGTTGTTCATAGCACCTTCCAAGGTAAAAGGTGGAGGAATCTCATTCTCAGGTTGCTTTCAGCTTCTTGGATTCTGTATATTTGAGGCTTGTGTAGGATTGTTTTGGCCATCTATCATGAAGATGAGATCTCAATACATCCCCGAAGAAGCAAGAAGCACAATCATGAACTTTTTCCGCATTCCTCTGAATATCTTTGTCTGCATTGTATTGTACAATGTAAGTCCCTCAAGATTCTTATATCAGGTAGAAATCTATGTCTTGGTACTGATTAGTTTATGTTCTTTGAAGGTGAATGCATTCCCTATCACAGTCATGTTTGGAATGTGCTCGATCTTCCTCTTCGTCGCAAGTCTCTTACAAAGGCGGCTCATGATGCTTGTTGACAAGCCAAGTATGTTGTCTCTATAACCATTTTGCTCTGCGATATCTATTTGCTTTTCGCTTACGATTAGTATACAATCTCAATGTTTTTGCAGAGACAAATGAATGGGCACATGATAAAGAAAGAAACACAGAAGAAGATCCCCTAAACATTTGATGAATAACACTATATACATGGACACTTTCTGGATTCAGTAATGGAGATAGAAGAAGATGAGTTTAAAGTATTAAGTTTTAGTTTTCTTGGATATTATCTTTGATACTAGAGTCTCAAGACAAGTTTAATTTTTATGTAATCAATGTGTTATTCTTTCTTTATATGCAAGACCCTACTTCTACCAGATTTAAACTTTAAAGCTATTAAAAAGACATGGTTCTTGGAGTGTAAAGACATTTCTAAGAACTACAACAATCTGTGTTTTGTACAAAGTAGTTGTTATAGACTTTTTTGTCTCATGAGCTAGAAGATGGGACAGCCTTTGATAGCTACGCCTTTAGCAGTGGGACAAGAAGCAATGGGACATGTGTCACGGTCGCTGGAATTTCCCCACCAATGTACTTCAATGCCTTTTCGTCCGAGTGCTATAAACAGAAGTATGGTCATAAAAGCAGAACCAGCATCTAAACCACCTGACAAGACATAGTTATACTTAGTCCACCACTCTTTCCTGTACTTGAAAATGAAGTGACCAAAGATGAATGCCATGATGAGCCAGCTTGTGAAGTTAACTGCTGTTGCTGGTGGCATCATTGCAGTGGCTCCCAGAAGGACAGGGATATGAATCTTGGAAATCCATGTCTGAGTTGGGAATAGTTTTGTGGCTAGCCAGACCAAGAGTGGAGCTATGGCTCCTACAAGGAAGAACCAGTTGACATTTGAGTATTCTCCTAGGTCTCCAAACATCCTACGTGGCCCTACTAGTCCCCAAATCACAGATGCGTCAAAAAAGACACGGTCCATGGGACAAGTCCACTGACTATCTGAAGGAAGCAAGGCTGTGTCACAAAGATGAGGAATCTCTTCCATTAACCACCAAGCTGTTCCTGTGTACACCATAACCGCCACAACCGTCCCTACCACCTGTACAGTTTGATTAGTTTTAATGAACTTTTCTATATAACTTAAAACCAGTTGATAACAAACCTGAGCCATGAACATGGATCTAGGTGGGATCTTCATGTAATGACCAAGCTTGAAGTCAGAAATGAAAGTCAAGGCTTGAGTCATACTAATGTATCCATAGACCTTGAAACACATATTGGCTACAGGACGTTCAGGGTATATATACCCAATAACATACTCAGTTAGAACATTCAAACCCGGAGCCTGGTTAGTGGTGGCAGATATGACACCAATCAGAGGTGTGAAGCTGATGGCAATAACACAAGCAAGTAACACTCCCCACCAAGGAAGCTGCACGGTCGCATTGTAGTGAACTGAGATGAACATGATAAGCACTATATTCAGTAATAGTATAACCAAGAACCACCACAATGGAACTTCTCTATAGTTCTTCTTCATGATTCTCGTATGTATATCCATTTTCGTACTCCTCTGAAACAATCCTCTTGTCTGTTTCCACAAGTCACTGTAAAAGATATGTAAAGATTAGTCTGAGTTTTGGACCGAAGTGTTAAAAGATATGTAGTTTTAGTCAGTATATGTTAATATGTACCTTCCGTTGAAGACTAGGACATGGACAATAGTGGCGGACAATGTAGCAAACCCGAGACCATAAGTTACAGCAAAGAAGGTGCTCATGTTGATAGATCCGGTCTTAGCGTAAACCGCATGGTCCAAATGGAATTGGTTATCAATAATGCTTAAAACATCATAGTGTGAGCCATTAGCCATGAAGAGCTGGCTAGAGAAGATAGGGAAGGTCTTAGCGTCATAAATGTTAGGCCAGTAACAAATGGGAGTGACTATATACATGACTAACACGTAACCAATGGCTACATTGATGGAAGCAAACAATGGACTAGCTAAAGGGTTTCCAAGATAAGCACTAATAGTAACCCAATCAAAACCAATAGATCCAATGCCAAGACCATGTTCACCTGAACCGAGTTGGTTTACTAAAATTGATTTTGGTTTAAGCCAGCAAACCCATGAGATTGATGTTAACATGGTGAATAGATAACCAGGAAAGATGTAGTAAGCGAAGCTAGCTACGAGAACGATTAAGAAGAATTGAGTTCGAGTCATGGCTCCTTTTGATTTCTTCTTTTTCTCATGCAACGCACCAAAGAGAGAGACTTGAACTAGATTACTTGGCCACCACATTTCACCAGGCTCAACGAGGTGTTTCCTAAACAGACCAGCCCAGCCAAATCCAAGAATCTAAAACACACAAGAAAAGATTTCAAGAAACTGTAAAAAACAAGAAACAGATGAAGAAGTGAAGATTAAACCTGAGTAGTGATCATGATTAGAAACGCAGGGAGAAAATGAAGAGATCGTTTATAGTAAAGCTTAATAGCACTGAGTATATGAGTTGCGTAAACAGAGCCGGCGCCGGAATTTGCAAAGATGGTTATCAAAACATGTTCCTTGACGTTAAAGGCACCTGGGTTTAAGGTGAACTGAAACCTTGTACCTTCAAAGAAGTTCCTTGACGGAAGCACCCTCGCCATGAAATGTCCAAGAGGTACGACGGCTATCTGAGCTGAGATTCCGGTGATGCTCAACGGCATTGTTCTGTACCAGAAAAACTGGTTGATGAAAGATAGTACAATGCAGGCGCCGAGACCAAGAACCCACATCCGGAATGTGAGAACCGGTAGAGTTGGATCATCGGTTTTGGGTACAGTAAGGTCCACCTCCGGTACAATGCAACGTTCATCTTCCTCATTAACCGTTGAGAACTCTGTTGCTATCTCTTCCATCGTTTTCTTCTAATTGACTTTAGAGAAAGAGAAATATATATACACTCAGAGTGGAGTGGTTTAAAAACTAGCTACGATTATTTGTTATTTTATATTTTGGTCTAATAACCTTTAATTACTATATCGAGTCTTTTTTGGTTAAATATTAAAATAGATATACTAATTAGAAAATTATACCATTAAGTTTTACAAATGATAAATAGCTTGGAATTAATAATAAAAATATCATTTTAAAGTATTTTAAAGAGTAATTTCCTATAACACCACCAAATGTACTTTATTGGACAAAAATACATTAATTTGTTAATTGGACACAAATACTATTTTAATTAAAGTTTATTTTTATTAAAAATTACATTTTTATTATAAAAAATATTTTTTTATTTAATATTAGAGTTTATTATTTACGGTTTATTATTTATGGTTAGGGTTTATTATTTAGTATTTGAGTTTAGTATTATTTATTATTTAAGGTTTATAATTTGATTTAAACATTAGAATTTAGTATTTAAAGTTAAGGTTTATTATATAGTGTTTGAATTTACTATTTATTGTTTAGAATTTATATAATTTTTCTCAAAATAAAATTTAATTTTAAATTTTATTAAATTATTAAATGGTAATTTATCGTAAATTAATTTTAGTAATATTTAAAAAATATAAAATAAATTTATTGGTATTGAAGATAATTTTCCTATTTTAAATTAGAAAAATACTAAAAGTTAGTTTGTTTCATATTTCCATTAAAAGGTAGCTTCTTTCAATTTCTCAGTCATAAAAGCAAACCCAGAAAAAAAAACAAGTCACAAGACAGTAGCTTGACGGCGTGATCAGAAGATACTAATAAAGATCAAAACTTTGATTCAACTCTAACCTAAATCTCCACTCAATTTCTCTACAATTCTCTTACTTCCTTGTTTGCTCCGTTAAACCCTAGTAAGATCTCTCTACAATTCTATTTCGTCTTATTTTTCTCCATTTCGTTGTAAAAAAACTGAATCGTAAAAACTGACTCTTGTTTCGTTTCCCTTACCGATCTATTATTATTTGTGTATTTAATTCATATTTCTTGTGTTTAGTATCATCTCTGTGGCTTGTCCCTTCTGACTCTGATTTGTTTATTGAAAATGAGCTTAATCTTGCACGCTAACACCTTCCCACTGTTCTTCCTCTGTTTTCTCAGACATTTAAGTTTGGAGCTTGTTGAAGTACAGATTCCGTGTAAAGGTTTTGTTCTGTCTTCTTTTTTGTCTTTAGAAACACTAATGGTTCTTGATTGTTTGTTATCTGATGGCAAAAGGTGAAAGCTTGTTTGATTTGGAGCAATCGATCACGACCTGAAAGTGTTTGATAAAAATGGCTTACTCGATTGGTCCAAGATTGTATAGTTGCTGCAACTGTAGAAACCATATTGGACTTCACGATGATATCATCTCTAAAGCTTTTCAGGTGAATCACCTTCATAATCTCTTTGCTTAACCTTTTAGTCTCATATGATCGATTAAGTAGAGAATCACACACACTAAGTCTAGCTACAGCTGAGGATTTTCCCAATGAAAAACCTTGACTTTATGTTTATCCATTAACAGGGAAGAACTGGGCGAGCTTTCCTCTTCTCACACGCAATGAACATTGTGTTAGGACCTAAAGAAGACCGTCATCTCCTAACGGGTCTTCACACTGTTGTTGATATATCTTGTGCTGACTGTAATGAACCACTGGGTTGGAAGTATGAGCGAGCCTATGAAACTTCACAGAAGTACAAGGAAGGCAAGTTCATATTAGAAAAAGCTAAGATTGTTAAGGAGGATTGGTAGCTGAGATGAGAAACATGTTGAATTCATTATTGAATTGGCTCAAATAACTGTATATAGATAAAATTTTGGCTTTGTCAATTCCCATCTTCAGGGATTTCACAAGTCATTTTTCTCGGTTGTTCATGTCTCTGCGTGTTGATTAATAATTATGTCTTCTCTAAACTATGGATTTGTTCGTACCAAGGTTTCTCTTGTGTTTTATATCAGACCTTCCTTTGTGATGTATATTATGAAGCCATGGGCATTCGGTTTAATCGGTTTAAAAGATTCCGTTTTTTTGGTTTGGTCGGTTTTTAAAAATTAGTTCCGAAGTAAAATCGAAAAAATATAGTTTATTCGGTTCGGTTTTGGGTAAAAGAAATATTTCTAAATTCAATCCGATTAACCCAAATAAACCGAATAAATCTGAAAATTTACATTTCGGTTATGGTTTATTCGGTGTAAATTAAACCCAAAAAACTGAACCGAAACATGATTTTTTACCGTTATCGGTTAACCGAATAAACCGAATCGAAAACCGAACTAAAAATAAAAAATGTTTCGGTCGGTTTACTCACCTGAAACTAAAATTAGATTCGGTTTTCGGTTAACCGAACAAACCGAACCGAATGCCTAGGGCTTGTGTTTGAGTTGCTTAGAAAATTATTACCCACGAGGGGAAAAAACTGCTTGCCATTTTTTTAACATCAGTCACAGAACATTTTGAAAACGTCGAAAACGTCTGTAGTGATGTTCCACGTTTGGACACCAAAACAAGAAGCATTCATTATTATACGTACAAAATACGATGACGTAGAAAAATTATTTTGTGGGTCACAAAAAGCTCTTGGGCCCAGTTATTATTATTCCAGATAGGATTTGAGGTTGTTTAACTTTAAATAAAGCCAAATATATTTTGACGAAATAAATACATTTTTTGTCTTTTTTCTTGCTGTGCCAACGCCGTCATAGATCTACTTACTTCGGAAGAAGAAGAAAAAGATGAGTGAAGAACCGATGAAGAAGAAGGAGAGTTTGGGATGGATAGAGTGGATGAGAGGATGGAGTAGTGTTTTCCATGAGATTCTCTTCCAGAGGATCACAGCTTCTCATTTGCAGAACCCACTCCCTCTTCCTCCGATCAACGACCTTACTTGTGTTGTTACTGGCTCCACCAGTGGCATTGGCCGCGAAACCGCTAGGTTAGTTCCTTGTTTCTTATGATTTATTATCAATTCAGTTTGATTTCATCTTAGTTTAGGGCTTCCACGAAGTTGCTTGAATTGCTGAAACTTTCCTAAGCTTTTATGTTTCTTTGTTCTCAGGCAGCTTGCAGAGGCTGGTGCTCATGTTGTGATGGCGGTGAGGAACATAAAAGCAGCTCAGGAGCTGATACATCAATGGCAGAACGAGTGGTCTGGTAGAGGTCTTCCTCTTAATATCGAGGTAATTTTACTTAAAAGAATATTGATGATGATATATATACAACAATGGCAGAATAATGTGTGTTCATAGCACTGGATTTTGAAAATATAATCAAGAATGTGCATTGACGTTGGTAAAGCGTTTAGTGAATAGAAACTTCAAACAATATGTAATCTATATAGACTTAATGTATTGGTTTGTAATAGATAACTCGGATGATGATGATACTCTGTTTGGTTTTGTTAAGGCAATGGAACTTGATCTTCTCTCATTGGATTCTGTCGTGAGATTTGCTGATGCTTGGAACGCCCGGTTAGGACCTTTACATGTTCTGATTAACAATGCCGGCATATTTGCTATGGGAGGTTTGTTTTTATTGCATCTTTTAGCTATGTAGCATTAAGTTCCCTCCCTGTTGCTTCCAGCTTCTATTTTCATTATCTATTTCCTGTGTTTTAAAGATCTAATAGTCATACTAGTGCACCGTTAATTTGTGCAGAGGCACAGAAATTCTCAGAGGATGGATACGAGCAGCACATGCAAGTGAATCATTTAGCTCCAGCGTTGCTTTCAGTACTCCTTTTGCCGTCTCTGATCCGAGGCTCTCCTAGTCGAATCATCAATGTGAATTCCGTTGTAAGTTCTATGGTCACTGACATTGCAAGCTCCAAATCTGTGTTCCTCTAGTTTTTGATACTCTTTGGTATGAGTATGATGTTGAAAAGTTTTTATTGCTGTAAGTTGAAAATATACTATCATGAAGATTCTACCACTTGCGTTACATCATTACTTATTTCCGTAAAGCTATGTAGCATTCCTGCTTGTATAACTGAAATGTTTTATAGTTATTGTCTTTGGTTATTATTTTTCATGCAAGATAATGGGTTGCGGGATTCACTTTTGTAGATGCATTTTGTTGGTTTTGTTGACCCGGATGACATGAACGTTGTTTCTGGTAAACGAAATTACTCAAGCGTTGTAGGATACTCAAGCAGCAAGCTTGCCCAGGTGAGCTTACAGTTATGACACTTAATTTGTTTTCATCCTTTTTTTGGAAGAAGCTTATTATCAAAAACTGGTGAATTAAGCCTAAGCCTCTTGTTCCCTTAACCTTGCAGGTTATGTTTAGTAGCATTCTTTTCAAAAAGCTGCCTCTGGAAACAGGAGTCACCGTTATATGCCTATCCCCCGGTGTTGTCCTAACAAATGTTGTGAGTAATAGCTTCACTTCATTTAGTAACAAATACAGGATTATTCTGTTTGAGTGTTTTCTCAGAACTTTTCATTACATAAAATGCCGATTTATTTCCGAATTTTACAGGCCAGGGATCTACCGAGGATACTTCAAGCTCTTTATGCTGTGATACCTTATTTCATATTTTCACCACAAGAAGGTTGTAGAAGTTCCCTATTCTCAGCCACAGACCCTCAGATTCCAGAATATTGGGAAACACTAAAAACCGATGATTGGCCTGTTTGTCCATTCATCTCTCAAGATTGTCGTCCTACAAATCCTTCCGAAGAAGCACACAACACAGAAACTGCACACAGAGTATGGGAAAAAACGTTACAGCTAGTTGGTCTTCCTCCAGATGCAGTTGAGAAACTCATACAAGGAGAAAATATCCAATGCCGTTATGGAACACAACATGAATAGTCTTTGACAAAAATATTCCACAGGCTGAGGTACCCTTTTACATACTTTTACAGATCAAAGGATAGATCTTCTTCTTCTGCTGTTGTTTCGTTTTATTAAATCTAATATGACCTGGGAATGTGGTTTTACTTGAGAAAAGGAACAGAAGCTTTGAAGGATATGAGAATGTTTGATTGTTGATTAAAAAAGTCAAGGTTGAGCTGCCATTCCATGGCTTACTTACAAGTCTTCTTCAAAGTGTGTCTTTGTGTTATTAACATGTTCAGTAGTTTGGTGGCCTGCTCTGGTAAGTAGTTTCCTGTGTGGAGGGTGTTTTCGTAAATATCGCATTCGTTTGTGCAATCAAGTTGCTTAAATGTAGTAGATATAAATAGAGTCATCTCTCTTACTCTTGATACAAAAAATCAACTTCCTCTTTCTAATGTTTCTTGCTTAAATGAGTATTCCATGGAAGTGATTTACTCACAATCATATGTAGCCCTGGGCATTCGGTTTGGTTTGTTCGGTTTACCGAAAATCAAACCGAACTAGATCGGTTTCGGGTTGTTCGGTTTTAGGGGAGTAAACCAATCGGAATTTTTTTATTTTTAGTTCGGTTTTCAGTTTGGTTCGGTATGAATTCATATTCGGTTTTAATGTAAAAAATCATGTTTTGGTTCGGTTTATATTCGGTTTTAATGTAAAAAATCATGTTTTGGTTCGGTTTATTCGGTTTAATTTACACAGAATAAACCGAACAAACCAAATAAACCGAACCGAAAGGTGAATTTTCAGATTTTTCGGTTTATTTGGGTTAATCGGATTGAATTCGGAAATATTTTTTTTACCTAAAACCGAACCGAACAAACCGATATTTTTTTCAGTTTTACCTCGGAACTAATTTTTGAAAACCGAACTATTTACGGGCTAATCATATAAATTGTATTTTATTTTGCCTTAACAAGCAAAATAAGAAAAAAAATAGGTTCTACCGAGAATTGAACTCGGGTTACTGGATTCAGAGTCCAATGTCCTAACCGCTAGACCATAGAACC
>KE159355.1:22844-34656 GCA_000411055.1 Leavenworthia alabamica
AAATTATAGAAAAATAAATAAAACAATATATAAAAAAATTAAACACCCAATATGGGCAATTGTGCTAGTAAATCTATTAAAAGTAAAGTTATTATCTTAAATTTTTAAATTATTTTTATAATATTTTTTAATTTTCAGTTTTTTCAAAATTTTAATATTTAATAATGTTAGGTCAAAAATAAGTATCATTAAGATACTCAATTTGAGAGAGTATTGTTTCTCACGTATCTTATATTTGTTTTATATTTTTTTTTCTAATAACATATAAATTTTATTGTTGATGATGTTTGTATTAAAAATTTGAAACTTATTAGATTTTAATTGTATGTTGTTATTTTAATCATTTATTTTTTTAAATATATATAATTATTGAGTTTAAGAAATTTTTGAAATTAAGAAGGTAAATGAGTCAATGAGATAGAATAGTTAAAATAGAGAACAAAATAAATAATGTAGAGTTTTGAAAAGATGTTGTGGTATTCTTAGCAACTTTCTAATAACATATAAATTTTATTATTGATGATGTTTTTATTAAAAATTTGAAACTTATTAGATTTTAATTGTATTATTGTATGTTTTTATTTATTTTGAAATTAAAAATGTAAATAAATTAATGTGATAGAATAGTTAAAATAGAGAAAAAATAATTAATATAGTGATGCGTGTCAAAATTATAGAGTTTTGAAAAGATAATGTGGCATTCTAGGATAAGGGAGTATTAGCAAACTTTATATATATAGATAGATATGGATGATATCTTTCTCGTTTACTTTGGTTCCAAGAAGTTGTAACCAAGTTGCGGATCATTTAGCCAAGTTTGCACATACACAGTGTGTTACTTCGAAAATTTATTTTTATCTTCCTAGGAGGATAAACAATTTATTGTTTTCCGATCATGTCACTTGATACTAGTTTGTAATCCTTTGGTTTTAATAAAAAGACGTTAAAAAAAAAAAAGATATGGATGATATCTTTTAAATTCTTAATACTAATCGAAATGAATGATATCTTTATAATTTTGTAAACTTTTAATGGAAGTGATGATGCTAATAAAAAGGACGTTTTAAACAAAGTATGCGAATGGTACAGCTGTGCCATGACTAAAAATATATCGGAAAATATATTTTTATTTTCATTGTCCCTCCTACAAAAAAAATATATGGATCCTTTCTAAAAAAAATTAAGGAATACTTGCAGACATATCGGAAAATTGAATCCGAGGTGAATCAAACACTCAACTTTCTGATCTAGAGTCGGAGGCGCTACCATTGGGTAATTTATTTAGTCAAACATTAATATTATATAAATCACTGTTTATTATATAAACATTTACATTATTTACTCGAACTTTAACATTATATAAATCCCTCTTTTGATTCGAATTATATGAGGGAACAAATTAGGGTTTATCCTTTGCATCTACTTCCACTGTTTGGTATTCTGAATTCGACTATTCCCGCTTCCCTTTGAGATTAACACGATTGATCGTGTAACATTGCTGCTTCAGCCATTAATTTTTGTATTTTATAGGATTCTGGTCTTTTCTGAATCTTGGATACATGGAGGAACTAAGTGAAATCATGAAGAATAATAAGACGGATGATATCACTTGGTTTTGTTCTCTCTCAGAATCTGAACTGGTAAATCTTAAGGAAGCCATAAATTCACTTCTTTTGTCCGGTCCATAATGACTATGAATCTCCACTGAACTTGTTTTGCAGGATTTGCTCATTAGCTTAAAGAAGCTAGCTATTTTACGCGCCAAATTAAGTGGTCATGAAGAACTAGCTGACAAATTTGATCTTAAAATGCTTCGACTTCTCGGTACTCTTCTTGCTTCCTTTACTTTTTAAGATAATGAAAAAATGTTATAGTCCAATAGACATCGTTGAGAAGCTTTTCATCATTGACTTTATGAAACAATTATGTTATTTCGCAGGGCTTGTGCTTATGGAGTATGTAAGAAAAAAGGTTCAAGATGATACTTCACTTGCCACAAGTGTTGTTCATCAACTAAGGCTCCTAGATAACTGTAATTTGTTGAAGACACATGTTGATGATACTATAGGCATTGAGAAGATTCTAACTGCAATCTGCAACAACAATTCAGAAAAGAAAACAAGGAAAAGGTTGGTAATGACTCTAAACTGTTAGTTAGCGCAATGACCTTAATGTATTCCATGCTAACTATTATGCTTTCCTTTTGTGTTTGAAGGAGGCGGTAGAATTAGCTGTTGATTTTGACTGCTTAACAATGAGAAGAGTCAGTGAGAGGAAGGAATCAAGATGCTCACAAGTAGGACCACAAGAAGTGATGGATTTGTCTGAAAATGCAAAGCATGGTCTTCAATCTTGATCCTTTTCTATTGCCTTTTAGCATTGTGCATGAGTATGACGATAAGACGCAGTTTATGAAACCGTAGAGGTTTAGAATTGAGGACTTGCATACTTGTGCTTACTTTTAAGTTGTTTATTTATATAGCAAAATTAGCTACTTTGTGGCCTGTGGTGGCCAAGATTTTGAAAAGTTGTATGATTCATATTATTGACATGATTCATTGATTTGATAGGCATATTGCCGAAGTCGGTTTAGTTTGAAGACTATTGAGTATCCCACTTACTTCTTCATCTTTCTTATTGGTATTTAAATTTTAAAAATGAGGGGGAGCCACGGATAATCTCATCTCAATTCTCAAATTTACAGGGTGATCATCAAATATTGTAAAAGGGTGGGGTAATCTCGCGAGTAGTAATGAGTAAAAGTCCTTAAAGTGCAAAAAAAGAGGAGGAAAATGGTACCTTTAGTAGGGGTGTTCTGGTAATTTCAAATTGATTGCAACGGGGCGGCCTTGATCGGCGACGCGTTCTCACTCCCTCGCTCTTAAATCCTTGACAAAGATTATTCGATTTCCCTCGTTGATAAACCCAGTTATGGAGTCGTTGCTTCGAGTTGATCGCAGTGGCTTAGAAACCCTAATTCCAGGGGCGATGTGCAGTGGCAGAGTTTGGACACACTCAGAAGTGGCCACTTCTTCAGTGAGCGTGAATGAATTGGATCTGGTAATCCCACAACTATCTCATCCTTTCCCTTAGTAGAAAAAAACAACTTCAACTATTTTCTTTGTTGATAGGTGAAAGGTGTATTACAAGCATTACAAGGTCTGTCTAGTCCCTTCATTTTCTGGGATCAAAATGAAGAAACTTTTCGCGCTAAAAGTGAGATACGCATCTCTCATTTGTCTTACTCAAGCCTTCATCTCCTTCTCGCTGGATTTTTGTATGCCGCTACATGTTTAAAGCTTGTCGAGTCTATCCTTGCTTTCATAAATACCTCTCTTAGGTCTCCTCCTACCTTAATGGCATTTTCTAACTCAATCTCCGCATGGCTTGAGGCAAGCTTATAATTTTCTGCCTCTTCTTTAGCCATCTGTTTTACCGAGACTGATAAGACAATTGGAATTGGAACAGAGACTCAGAGATATTGCTTTGAATGAGGAAGTGAAGATCAACAGTTCTGTTATTACTGTCACTCCAACCCTCTTGGGATTAACTACTTCTTTATCCAGGTCTGTTGCTTATGTTTTTTTTTTTTTTGTGATAGTTATCCAATGCAATTTCTGAGTTCAATAGATAACTCTGTTGCATTCTTCTTCTTTTTTTTCTTTCCATGTACAAGTCTTTGTTCAGGTGCTGAATATCTTTTACAAGTTGTACGTGGTGCCATCCCTCATACTTATTTTGAGTCAAGTTCAACTATTTCGACTGCTGAAATTGCTGTCCATATTCTTGATTACCTTTACAAGAGGCTAGATGATGTATGCCTTGTTCAAGGTGGTGAGGTTGTGACCGTTTTCATGATTTTTTCTCTTTATCCTTTCTTGTTGTTGTTCGTCATTTCCCTAACTGAAATAAAGGTAATATTTGGAGCAGGTGGAAGGATTTCACATGCTTTTGCATATGTTTGCTGGAAGTTTACTGCCCTATATAGAGGGTTTGGATTCATGGTTGTTTGAGGGAACACTTGATGACCCTTTTGAAGAGGTAAGTGTACTTGGAATTTGTATTTATGTTCCATAGTTTTTTTTCTATCAATTTATGCGTTGATTTTGAGTGTTTTGTTCAAGGCTAGCAAACTGATAATTTGATAATGATGAAATCTTTGGTTGAGGTGAAAATTCATTTACTTTTGCTCTTCACAGTTGTTTTTTACAGCCAACCAATCGGTCTCTGTTAACGATGCAGCGTTTTGGGAGAAAAGCTATCTGTTGATGAAGGTGCCCAGCCCAAAATCAAATGTAACTTCACTACATGAAAAGAAAAGAATGAGTGGATATGACTCCAACTCGTCTTTAGTTTCTGACAAAGACAAAGAGCAGAATACTCGTGTCTTATGTCCACTATTCTTAAAAGACATCTGTAAGTCTATTGTTTCTGCTGGAAAGTCACTGCAGCTGATGCAGCATATTCCTTCCACAGCTTCAGAAAATTCTGGAAAGATTCAGTTTCATGGGCGAAATGGTTTTGGGAATTCTGGCTGCGGTGCATTCCTGGATAGAAAGAGCAGCTTTAGGAGCACTGTGAACTTATCCTTGTCTGAAGTCTTTTGTCTAACACTTGCTGGGCTTATAGGCCATGGTGATCATGTCTCTAGACATCTGTGGAAAGATGAGGCGGATGAGTGGGAGATTTCTCCATCTTTAGCATCATATATAAGTGGAGAGTTGATGAATGGCATAGATGATGAAGATCTTCCAGTTCTCACATGCTCAGAGCGTATGTGGTATAAGTTGTTGGTTGGTGCAGTGCAGGAGAAAAGAGCTATGGAGGCCAAATCAGAACACCAGAGTGCATGTAATGCTACTGGTGTTAAAGACGAAAAAAATTGTCTCACTGCCGAAAAGGCGTTGCAAGGGTTATTCTGTCATGAAAACCTTGTTGTTTCAGTATCTAAAATGGATCTTGAGAAGAACAAAAATGCTTCGAATGTCTTGAACTTATCACAAAATTATTGTCTACCCTCTCTTAATGACGAGAGCCTGTTAAGTGCTGTTTTTGAGGGATCTGGCCTGGCAGATGCTGGATTGAGCGGAACAGACTACAAATTTGGATTCCAGTTTGGTAGATCTGAATATCTTTCTTCACAGGATGACACCAAAATTCTAGAAACGTTATTTCCCTTTCCCACTTTGCTTCCGTCATTCCAGGTACTTTGATACTGATGGTTTAGTGAAGATTTTATTCCCATTATTTGGTCTTCTCCCATTTGAAATAGTTTCAGTTTGCTGATTTTGAAATTTTTGTGATCAACAACTAAAAAAGCCGAATCTCCATATGTCGGAATTCTTACCTTTCCAAAAGAATAGTACACTTCCTTCAAGAGCTCTCAGCTGGATGCTAAAGGCAGAGTCAATGGATACTCGACTTCCCATTGTAATTATGCAGGAATGCTTTACTATATATATCAGGAGACAGGTACGGTGATGTAAGCTTCAGCATTGCCTCTTGTGCATGACCTTCTGAAAGTTGTGCGTGTTTCAGGTGGACTACATTGGCAAAGTGATTTTGTCAAAACTAATGAATGACTGGAAGTTGATGCACGAACTTTCAGTGCTGCGTGCCATCTACTTGTTAGGTTCAGGTACATTTTATGTGCTTAACTTTTTTGGCAATAGGGACGTATCTAGAATCTTAATAACTGCTTAAAATTTTCAGGGGACCTTCTGCAGCATTTCCTGACTGTCATTTTTGACAGGCTGGGCAAAGGAGAGTCATCCAATGATGATTTTGAGTTGAACATTATACTTCAGGTAACCAGGTTTGGTGTTCATTATCACTTGTAGAAGGATTCTGTTTGTTAATTCTGTGTACTTATGTATCCTTGTTCAGATCTTTAATTCCAAATTGCAATTGTTGTCTACAGGAATCAATAAGAAATTCAGCTGATGTCATGCTGTTAAGCAGTCCTGATTCATTGGTGGTTTCTATTTCCAGAGAAGGTTGTTTAGACAAAGACAAAGATGACAAAGGTGACGTAATATCCCTTTCTTCAACTCGTAAAAGCCGCATTAACAGCTTTGGAATAGATTGCCTCGAGTCTCTTAAATTTACATACAAGGTGAAACACATTAGCTTTCCAATATAATGGCTGCATATTGGTTTCTCTCACTGGCTACATATATGTGTATTTAAAGATCTGCACTATTTTTTTTGAAGGTGCCATGGCCGCTTGAGCTTATTGCCAATAGTGAGGCCATTAAGAAGTATAATCAGGTTACCCTTTCTTATCCAGTTATTATTTGAGGAAACAGTTTGTTGTTCTATGTGTTAACTAATTAAATGAAAACAGGTGATGGGATTTTTATTAAAGGTCAAGCGAGCTAAATATGTGCTTGATAAAGCACGAAGGTGGATGTGGAAGGTCCTTGATATATCTCAGACTCATTTCTTTCTTTTTAGTCTGCTCCCTGTGAAAGAACCTAATCAGTCTTTTTATTAATAATACAAAGGGAATCAGACAAGGTGTTTCAGTTTGATACACTCAGTGACTGTGGTACTTTTGTATTGTAGGGTAAAGGCTCTGCAACAAAAATCCGCAAGCACCACTGGTTACTGGAACAAAAGCTCCTCAACTTTGTGGATGCTTTTCATCAATACGTAATGGACAGGGTATGTCTAATGCTGATTGATTAGTTATAACTACAGTATCATTGTTTCCTGGAAAGATATAAGTTTGTGCAAGAGTTGTGGCAAAATTGAAAGTTGATGTTATGGCTTGAATAAGATGAAAAGCTTATTAGGCTTAAGTGGATTTTGTAAACAGGTATATCATACTGCGTGGCGTGAACTGTGTGAAGCGATGATAAAAGCAGGTTCTCTGGACGAAGTAATATATGTACATGAGACCTACTTGCTATCGATTCAGAGGCAATGTTTTGTGGTTCAAGAAAAGCTGGTATCCGACCTCTTGAAAGCTGAATGTATATTTGAAATTTATAGGCTTTTAATACTCAAGTGTTTGGTGTTTTGTTTTGTTTTGTTTTGTATAGTGGGCAATCATAGCAAGTCGGATTAACATGATCCTTGGTTTAGCTCTAGAATTCTACTCAATACAACAGACACTAAGCAGTGGTGGAGCAGTTTCAGCCATCAAGGCTAGATGTGAAATGGAAATAGACAGAATCGAGAAGCAATTTGAGGACTGTATTGCTTTCCTCCTGAGAGTAAGACTAGGATTAATATACTAGTAGTAATAATTTTGAAGAGGCTTGTTTTTAATTGGGAAAGGGAACATGCAGGTATTGTCTTCGAAGCTGAATGTGGGACATTTTCCTCATTTGACTGATTTAGTGACGAGAATCAATTACAATTATCACTACATGTCTGACAGTGGAAGCTTGAGGAGTGTTTCTGGAGCAGATCCCAGACCTTGATCTCACCACCATTATACCACTATCCTTTTGAGTTCCTTCATATTGCTTTGAAAGCCTCAATGATGTATTTACAAATTTCTCTGTATTGAATAGATTTCTCTGTATTGAATAGATCTCTATTGTACAAAAAGGTTTTTTGTACTATGTTAAAATTCTTAACCAATGCAGTATTTGTTAATGATTTCTGTAAATACCGGTACAAGTTGTAATGACAAGACTTATTGGTGGAGGACAAAATGGTCAAAATAAAAACAAAATGTAAAACCCTAATACATGTATCTTCATAAACCTCTCTGGAGAATACTATACTATTAGGGTTGTTTGTGGCTCTCATTCTCATTTCTTCATCCACTCGCACACTCTCTCTCTCTCTCTGTTTTTAAGGTAATGATTGATTTCCTCTCTTTCTAGGCTTGATCGTTCCAGTGAAAGGCTTCACCTTTTATTTCGAATCTGATATGCTTTGTTGTTCTTGAAAAGAGCCCAGCTATATCTTCCACTGAGGAAACATGTTTGCTCTTTCCAAGGTTTTACGGAGGTTAGGATCTCTGATTTTGGTTCTTAATCTTCCAGATTGTAAATTGTTAGAATTATTACTATTTGTCTTCAGTGACAGTGATATATAGATTTCGATAAAATGAAATTTTAAGCAGGGCTTTGATTTGCTTGTGTTGTTGATTGTTAAGCAGTTTCCTAATTGTTTTTGTTTGTTAATTTTCCAGAACGCAGAGACTCCAACTGGGAGCTTGTACTGCTCTGTATTCAAAAGATATAAATTTAGTAGATAGGAGGAGCATTTTCACTCTTCAATCCAATCCAATTGTTTTTGATAAATGTGAAACTGTGTCAAGACTTAACGAGATCTCATCTTTGAGTAAACGTGCACTTTCCTCTAGTGCTGGCACTAAAAGTGATGAAGAGGAAGACCATCTTGAAGATGGGTTCTCGGAACTGGAAAGTTCAAAGTCTGGCCAAGATACATCTAGTGATGATGATGAGGTAGCTTCTGAGGGAAAGCTCTCCGCTGATGACGATGAGGAACTCGAACTAGACCTTATTGAAACTGAAGATAGTAGAAAAACCGTCGAAAAGAAACCATCCGAGCTTTTTAAGACCATTATCACTGCAGCAGGTCTCTCTGTAGGTAGTGCACTTGATAAGTGGGTTGAAGAAGGAAATGAGATCAGCCGTACAGAGGTTGCTAAGGCAATGCTCCAGCTGCGTAGACGTCGCATGTATGGAAGAACATTACAGGTAGTTAATTCACTTACATAATAACTTTCTTCTGATATAACTTTTTCGTTTGAAGATGGACATCAATCAACTTGTTTAGTCTCTATCTAACACATATTGGTTCATTGTCTTCTGATTTTTGTATAATAGATGTCAGAATGGTTGGAAGCAAATAAGAAAATTGAAATGAATGAGAGAGACTATGCTTCTCGGTTAGATCTGATAGTTAAATTACGTGGCATAGAAAGAGGAGAAGCTTATATGGAGAAGATACCTAAATCTTTTAGAGGGGAAGTGATTTACCGTACCCTCTTGGCAAATTTTGTGGCTGCTTGCAATGTTAAGAAATCTGAACAAGCTTTCAACAAAATGAAGGACTTAGGATTCCCTCTCTCTGGATTTACTTGTGATCAGATGCTTCTTCTCTACAAGAGAGTCGACAGGAAGAAAATTGCTGATGTGCTATTGCTCATGGAGAAAGAAAATGTCAAGCCGAGTCTTCTCACTTATAAAATCCTGATTGACGTCAAAGGGGCTACTAATGACATCAGTGGGATGGAGCAAATTCTGGAGACAATGAAAGATGAAGGTGTTGTACCAGACTTCACCACACAAGCTATCACTGCTAGACACTATTCAGGAGCTGGGCTTAAAGAGAAAGCCGAGAAAGTCTTGAAAGAGATAGAAGGTGAAAGCTTAGAGGCTAATCGCAGGGCATTCAAAGATTTGCTTTCCATCTATGCCTCTCTTGGGAGAGAAGATGAAGTGGAGAGAATATGGAAGATCTGCGAATCAAATCCCCGGTTTGAGGAATCCCTTGCTGCAATCCACGCTTTTGGAAAGCTCGATAGAGTAAAAGATGCAGAAGAAATTTTTGAAAAGATCGTGAAAATGGACAGGAGAGCTTCTTCTAATACTTTCTCTGTTCTGTTGAGGGTTTACGTAGATCACAAGATGCTCTCAAAGGGTAAAGATCTAGTTAAACGTATGGCAGAGAGCGGTTGCCGGATCGAAGCATCGACATGGGATGCACTCATTAAGCTCTATGTGGAAGCTGGGGAAATTGAAAAGGCTGATTCTTTGCTAAACAAAGCATCAAAACAAAGCCATACAAAACTAATGATGAACTCATTCATGTACATCATGGACGAGTACTCAAAACGGGGAGATATTCACAACACGGAGAAGATATTCCAAAAAATGAGGGAAGCTGGCTATACATCTCGGCTTAGGCAGTTCCAAGCCCTCTTGCAGGCTTACATCAACGCCAAAGCACCTGCCTATGGAATGCGAGATAGAATGAAGGCGGATAATATCTTTCCAAACAAATCCTTGGCTGCACTGTTGTCTCAAGGTGATCCATTTAAGAAGACTGCTATCTCTGATATTCTGGATTGAGTATACTCTCTCCCTACATCTTTCTTCTTGCTAGAAGCATCTCATTTGTCTTCCTGATGTTTAGTTTGGTAGTCTGCTTAGTTGCTGTACTTTTTAATGTTTATGTTGGGTTATTTGGTGATCAATCCACTTCAGAGACCTTTTAGATTGTTACTTGTATGCTGAGTGGTTTTTTTTTGGTTTAGGAGCGAGCTCAATAAACCAGAATGACATAGACACAACAATAAGATGGAATGAGATAGAAGCTGCGCATATTCTAAACCGGAAATTTTTACAAGCCCACATATCTTTCAACTGAAAATAAATAGAATACTCCAAACAATTAAAAGGTCAGATTAGAAAAACAGAGAAGGCTACAATAACTCTGCTTTGCTTATGATAAACACAACTGCTATGACCTCAAAATCACCACCAACTTTTTTCCTTTGGGGCAGACAAAAAAGGACAACCACTAATCAATTGTGAGTTAAGCAGACAACAAGAAGTGATCACTCAGTCACTCACTCACTCACTCACTAAGTACAAGTCTGCTGATGAATGGGGACATTGCGGCAAGAAGCGCTTTGGGACACTCCTCATGTGGCAGATGCCCACATCCTGAGATTGCTACTAGCCTCTGTTTATTTACATATATACTGTGTTAGTTGGGGAGGCAAGAGAGTTATGTGTTTGATTAGATATATATATAGAGGACTTACAGAGTTAACGAGATTTGAAGCCATGACTTGGGAGGACTTGAGGGGAACAAGTGCATCTTCTGCTCCAGCAACGACTAATACTGGTAAGTTTTCTACTGCTTTGAGAAGTGACAATGCATTTTGAGTGGGCAGCACCATTTCGGATGAGAGTCTACCTATCTCGTGAAGTGCCTCGTCCCAGCCTTCCACATGAAGTGGTGCCTTGTATAACCTTAAGACATCTGCTGTCATCTTGGTAGGATCATACCAAGCTCGGCGATTCACCACCTGAGCTATTTCAGTGCGTAAAAGCGGTCGAACAAGGTGTTTCCTTCCTAGTGATGTGTGCAGAAGTATTCTTGCAAACGCTGGAACTACTTCCCTCGTCAAGCTTACATTAAGCAAAACCACTCCTTTCACTTTGATGGAATCTTTTGTTTCTATCAATCTTTGTGCAGCCTTAAGAGCAAGCAAACCTCCATCATCGTGTCCAACCAGGACTATGGAAGCAAATCCCATTTCGTGGCAAAAAGCAAGAAGCATATCTACCTGGAAAACATCAACAGATGATTGAGATTTCTGAGTGCAAAAAGCAAGAAGCTCCGGAATTGAACATAAAGATGTACCTGATTTTCCAGAGTGTAAGGGTTTGGCATCTCTCTTTCTTCCAAATCCTTTATATGAGGCCTGGCGGTTAATCCCCAACCAGGCCTATCAAATGCAGTGACAACACAGCCAAGCTGATGGGCGAGAGAAGCCATCACATGTCTCCAAGAAAACACTCCTCCGCCAAATCCATGAACCAACACTACACCAAATTGATTGCATTCATCCGCATCTTGCTGCTCCGTGGCACCAAAATTGGATATATTCACGTCATCCTCTCGACACTCTTCTTCCTGAATATCTTTGAAAAGAAGGGGAGAAGTAGGCGAATCATCGAGGAGAGGGTCTTGCAAAGAAGAAGAATTGTTGAACAGACTGCTGTAGCTCCTATGGTGGTGATGATTGAGCTTGCTTCTGGTGACCATGCTCAATATTTTTCTGTCAAGCGTCAACCTCCCCGCCATTGCC
>KE159355.1:34740-62437 GCA_000411055.1 Leavenworthia alabamica
TGAGGAGATAGAATGGCGAGGAGAAGCAGGTGTGCAAATCTTGTAATGGACAGTGAGCCCTCTGAGTGTAATGAATAAGCTATCAAGATCAGCAAGAAACCTCACAGGGAGCTCTCCTTCGTCATGGGATATTGACAGAGGAAGCTTTCGTCTTGCATCGGCATCAATCTTGGAGGTCTTTCCTACCAAAGGAATTGGAGAACGTGGGACTTTCTGGTAACCAGAGAAGACATTTTTGCACGAAAGAACCTGCAACAGAAGATTAGCTCATCAGTTAAACCGTACACTACACACGAAGAAGAAAAAGAAGAAGAAAAAACTGACAGCTTCAGGGTCGACTCTGTGATACAAGAGTTTTCTTTTAGCTCTGCAACTAGTTCTATAAGCAACAACCGTATGACCAAGAGCAAAAACGACAGATGAAAGGAACAAAACAGGCATCCCCCAAGACTTTTTGAGATGGATGCGTTGCCTCGAGGGAGAGAAGGAAGCTTCAGCGTTAAGTTGAGAATTAGCAGTGAAAACGCAAGCTTTGACAGAGAGAAGAATAACTGAAACAAGAGAACAGAGGGATACAGTTCCGAGATAAGGACCATGGGAGAGTGAAGGAGCATCGGATAGAGAGTAAACACCTGTAAAAAAAATCATGAAATTAGAAGAATTGAAAATTGAAAACAAGTAATTGGTGAGAAAGGAGAAAGCATCAAAATACATACAGATGACAAGGAAAGATCTGATGAGGGAGACGAGAGGAATATCAATTAAAGAGGCATTGAAAGCGTAACGAGAGAGATGTTGTTTAAAGCCATAGCAGGTCAAACAAGTAAAGCTCGAAAGCAAAAAGGTAGGAACCAAAACGTCGACGATGGCTACAAGCACAGGTAAAGATGAAACTAAAAGAGACATGAACATAGCAACCATGAAGAACACTGTCCTTAGGCATCTTCTCGCTTTCTCTATCATTTTCCCCATTCTAAAATCCTCAATTCCCAAAAAAATTTAAAAAAATAATAATAATAATAATAATCAGAAATCACACCATTGCTACGATTCTGAATGAATTGAAGATCAAAAAGCTTAAGAAATTTCAGAATCGCAGGAACGGCGAAAGAAAGCAAAAATGAGATGAGAAAAAAAGGAGAAACTTTTTGTTTGTTGGTTTGGGTGGACGATCCGGAAAACAAAAACCTCCGTTTTCTTCTGCTTCTATTTTTCTACAACGTTTCTTTTTAAAAACATTTCTCTTCTCTCTCTCTCTCTCTCTCTTTCCTCTCTATATAATAATAATAATTCAGAATTGTTTATTATTTTATTTCTTTATGATTTATGAATGAATACTCTACTCTGTTTTAATAAATAAATAAAAACACCATTGCACCACTCTTAGTCTTTGACTACCTTTGATATTTTGAGAAATACTCTCATCTCATGACAATACATCTTCTGAAATTAGTATTTGTTTTTGTAATTATAGATATCTTATTTTTAAATATAAATATATTGTTTTCAATTTGGGGAAAAAAAAAAGAAAAGAAGCTAAATAGGTTGATGACATACCTGTATTTACCATATAAGAGGACATACATTTTCTATAAAGAAAATTAACCCCTATTGAAAAAGTAGTGTTACGGTGACAACGAAAGCGGGAGAAACGAGGCTGTTTTATTCTTTTTTTTATTTTATGACCGTTAACTTTCAAACTTGGATTTCGTGAGGTTATGAAGATTCTTGTCGGGGACCATTTTATTTTACATACCAGTCCCTACATTCTCCCCTCTTTTCCCAATCTGTCTCCAATAACTATCGCTTCTAATTCCTAACCATTTCACATCCTATGGAAATTCAGCAAAAATATTGTTACACGACATTTATGTAATCACACAAAACAATGTCTAGCTTCACATAGATTCTAGCCTAATTAACACATACAAAGACATGCATATATACATAAATATTCTCACTTGCTTGTTGATGGAAAAAAATATGTGATGAGAAAGGTAATAGGTGATTTAGTTAGTTGACCATAGAGACAAACCAAAATGCATGAAAAAAACACAATCGATACACTTATATAAGATTTTGCATAAAAGCAAAACACTACCAAACCAAACTAAAAGAGCAAAAGATCACGTGTATGGGTCCCAACCCCACTCTTTCCTCTCTGCACTTTCATACTTTGAGCAGCTCACAGTGGGCCCTACCTGCTGCTGCATCTAAAGGTGCCCGAGGTACAATCCCCTTCCCCACCATTTACTCACTTTCATGCATCTCCATTTTTGCCTATTCATTCTTCAACTACATCGATCCATCTCTTTTGCAGCTAAAGGTTAACTAGGCAACACTTTCATTTTTATAATATAGATAGAGTTAATCCGAGCATGAACTTTTTTCTGTCACTCACAGCTCACTCGTGGTCATGACTTGGATCTTGATATTCAATAATGTTTTGTTCTTGAAATCTGAAAACTAATGTATATTAATTATCAGTGTACCTATGACGTTGCTTAAAATAAACGACCAACTTGTCTGTGCTTTGTCACTGTGTGAAATAACACACATGTATTTGTCGGTATAAGTCAAGTTAGTGTGGTGGCCACTCTAGAATCTAGCCTGCCTAACCTAATTAACTCACCCGTTTTGTTTGTTAAATGTTTATATTCCTCCTACTTGTACATGTAAGGGCTTCGATTGATTTCCAAACTCTATTGGGCTTAAATGAAAGCCCATTCAGATGAATTAGACATTCACGTTCATAGAAACGAATGCAATATCCGTCGTTCTGATCTGTTTCATCGGATCAAATCGGATTGGAATATGGGAGTTAAATGGGCTAGAAATATGTGGTTCTTGTTCGTATTGATCTCTGTTACTGATCTTCTCGTGTTTTGCCGCAAGCTCTCAGGGGATCCAGATCCGTGTGATTCAATGAAGCCGGAAGAATTTCAGAAACTCAGATCGGATCAGATCAGTGTACTAATCAACGGTTACTCTGAATCCAGGATTCCTCTTCTGCAATCGATCGTGGCTTCTTACTCAGCATCGTCAATTGTATCATCCATCTTAGTCCTATGGGGTAACCCTACCACATCGGGTCAAATACTTGACCAATTGTACCACAATTTGACACAGTATTCGCCTGGTTCTGCTTCCATCTCTCTAATTCAACAATCATCGAGCAGCCTCAACTCCAGATTCCTTCCGAGACCCTCTGTAGACACTCGTGCTGTTTTGATCTGCGATGATGATGTCGAGATTGACCGCAATTCTCTTGAGTTCGCATTTTCCATCTGGAAGTCTAATCCTGATCGTCTTATTGGAACATTTGTTAGATCACACGGTTTTGATTTGCAGGCTAAAGACTGGATTTATACTGTTCACCCTGATAAATACTCCATTGTACTGACCAAGTTCATGATGATGAAACAAGATTATTTATTCGACTATAGCTGTAATGAAGGTGTGGAGATGAAAGAGATGAGAATGATTGTGGACCAAATGCGTAACTGTGAGGATATTCTAATGAATTTTGTAGCTGCAGAAAAGTTAAGGGTAGGACCAATCATGGTTGGAGCTGAGAGACTTAGGGATTGGGGAGATGCACGTAACGATGTTGAGGAGAGAGTGAGAGATGTGGGATTGAGCAGTAGAAGAGTTGAACATAGGAAGAGAAGAGGTAAATGCATTAGGGAGTTTCATAGAGTCATGGGGAAGATGCCATTGATATATAGTTATGGTAAGGTCATCAACTCTGTTGAGGAACAAGGGCTATGTCGTAAAGCTGGAAAGCTTGTGTTTTGTGACCGAGATTGAAATCTTGGAAAAACTAATCTTAACAGTTAACACACGCAATGAGAGGATCTTACCCTTTCATGTCAGTTAAATAGTCTATAGATTATTTGTACAACACACAGCTTTAGTTCAAAGTTATTACAAATTCTTTTAATAGGATTATGGGTTTTTAATAGCGTCTAACGCCTTGTCGAAAACTTCATATTTAATTCGCATATATTCCTTCCATGTAATTGGTCGGAACAGAGACGAGCCAAACGGACCAACTAATTTGGATATAGGAGCTATTTCCACATCACCAGCTGGACCCCATAAATACGCAATTGAAATCCTTGACCGAGTATGGTTAACTTTGGCTTGGTGAACCACACTTGGGATTTTTCCGTTCGATAAGATGTGAAACAGGTCACCGATGTTGACCACGAGTATACCAGGAGCCGGTTCAACTGTTACCCAACCTGACTCTTCCCTGAACACTTGTAGCCCTCCTGTGTTGCTCTGATGCAAGATGGTTAGTATAGTGGAGTCGGTATGAGCGGCTAGACCCATGGCTTGTTCTGGTTCTGGACAAATCGGGTAATGGTTTATTCGTATGGCCCCATTGCCAACTTTTGATTCAGAACTCTGAAGCACCCATTCAAGGTCATCTAAGGTGACACCAAGTGAGCACAATATGTAAGATAGAAGTCTGTTCGCTAATTTTTCCATTGCGTCCCCATATACTTTGATTATTTCACTGCACAATACCCAAACACAAAACTCATAACTTTTATATAATTAGTGTCTAGAGCTGTATCTGAATGTCCAGAAGTCCTAAACGAAATGAAAAATATAAACCCTCGTAAAAGTAAATATATAAAAATATTCATAACAAAATACAAATTATAAAAAAAACTAAAAATCACTCTTTATTTCTTAAAATTTATTTATTTTCTTTTATATATTTTTATATGGATCCTAAACTAATGTTTCAATCTCCTATTCTCAGATATTGCCTTGTGAGTGTTTAGGAGTCCAAATTCTTAATACTTTACGTAAAGAAATAGTACAAGCTATTGCATATATATAATCATAAACATTAGTCGCTCAAACACTTTTTAATCATAACTAAATGCGATTTCATTTGCCACAGTGCACTTTTATGTGTGAAAATGGACGTTACCAGTATCTGGTGTGATCATGTGGCCAAAGAGTACGAAAATGGTTGAGGTGTGAGCCATCCGCGATTGTGAACCCTTCAGACCACATCTTTTTCTCAAAGAAAGGAGAGATCGGAGCTTCTCCATAGCCAGTAACTCCTTTGTCGGAGTAATAGACTTGGAGTTTCCTCTCTGACGGCATATCGAAAAGGGTTTTAGAAAGAGACTCGATATCATCAATGAGCTTCTGAGGAATACCGTGGTTAGCTATCTGAAACGCTCCCCATGTTTTGCATGCATTTCCAATGAGAGTGGTAACGTCAGGATCGGAGAGGTCGATGACTGGAATGGAGGAAGGAGGGAGGAGGGAGTCGTCAGCGGTGGTGAGTTTCCAGGTGAATGAGTCGGGGAGTGTTTGGAGAGTGCCTAAGTTTCCAATAGATATATCTTCTGTTATTGAAGGCATGGCTTGTCAAATAGTACTGAGAGGTTGAAATGCTAATGACATATATATACACACATATGTTATGAATACATGTAGATATCACAACATGTTTTAATTTATTACATGCATATCTAATGAGGATAAAATCACTTTTAATATTGTCCTTTTTTATTTGTTTTCTCTTCCATTGGCAAATTTAGTGATTAAGTAATAATCAAATTTAAGTAAATTTGGTAAATTTTAAATTTTCATTCACTACTTAATCAATTTGGTTGGATCCACGTATTATATTAGCAAAGAGCAATTTGTTAGGACCCACATACTAATGTATAATGAAAACAAGTGTGCTAATGCATGGTGTAAGTTACAATTGATATTTGTCATCATTTAGTTATTACTTTCTAGTTTCTGGAGCTTTTAATGTGCCCAGATTTTCCTCTATGTAGATAATGAATTATGTAAATTGTGGTTCATGTAACATGTCAAAGAGTGCCAAGTTTTCATATTTTTAAGTTTAAGAAAAAAATATATAAGTATAGCTTTAATATATAATGTATCCTAATAAAAAAAAGAGTGTAGATAAAAATCAAGAGATCTGGTCTGTAGACATGAAGAAAAGGTGTAGCTTTTGTTGCAAGTTACTGTTTAAATGGAAAGAGACTGATTAGTAATATGTAGCTTTCGTTGCAAGTTACTCTTTCCAAGTGAGAGAGATAAGATGAGAGGGGAGAGAAATAACAAGATTGGAAACAGTTTTTTATGTTTATTTAACTGTTTTATTATTGATCACTGTCGCTATCATACATAAAATGTTTTGATAATAATGATTCTGAATCATATATGAAAAGACAAAGATGCTTGGCGATTTTTACTTTTATCAGACATGAAAAAAAAATATGAAATTGTCTAAACCCAAAAAATAGAAGAAAAACAATAAGTATCATACAATCCATCTTTTTAGAGGTTTAATAACTGATATAAACAAACACACAAAAGATCTTTAGAGACACAATCACAATGTAAAAAATGGGTTTAAGCGGATCCAAACTCAGAGAACCACTTCTCGTGTTTCTCGATATCAGAGGAACACACACTCGGCTGCACTTTCTTTATGGCCTCTTCGAAATCACACATAGCCACGGGATCGTTTGAGATATCGTCCTTTGACATGTTCTTTATCTCATCTCTTGTTTTCCCAGCTATCTTACGTCTCATCCCGTTCATTGACGCATCCCTACACACGTTTGTCAGATCGTCTCCACTGTACCCTTCCGTTCTCTTAGCCACATCATCAATGTTAACATCACTTGCCACCTGCAATAACTCACAACGTTCATTGCATAGAATCAGCAGAGAGATTTATAACAATGTATTTGCAACCAACCTCGACTGTTCTCAGATTAATATTGATAAGAGCCTTGCGACTTTCAAAATCCGGAAGTGGGATATATATACGTTTTTCCAGCCTCCTCCTGCAACATCATCAGCTCAAGAGTCAGCAGTTTCATCATATTTGAGCAAGTATTAAGACGGCATTAACTCAAAACCTGAGAGCTTCGTCTATGTCCCATGGGAAGTTGGTAGCTGCCAATACCATTACTATCTTGCGACTACCATCTTCATTCGTCGATGTATTGCTCACTCCATCTACTTGAACTAGGAGTTCCGATTTCACCCTTCTTGACGATTCATGCTCTCCAGAACCCCTGCAGCATATCCTCCACAAATTAAACATACACTTCATTCAGTATTGAAATCCCAATGTCAGGATGAAAATTACCCCCGAGAATTGCAAAGAGAGTCGATCTCATCAATAAAAATTGTGCTTGGAGCATATGCTCTAGCCAGATCAAAGAGGCATCTGACCATGCGCTCGCTCTCTCCGCGCCACTTTGAAGCTAACGTAGCAGAAGAGACGTTGAAGAAGGTGGTACCACACTCGGTTGCAACTGCTTTCGCCAACAGAGTTTTACCTGTCCCAGGAGGACCAAACATGAGAACTCCTTTCCACGGTCTTCGAATACCCTGAAGGGCAACAAAAACAATCAAATTAAAATTCATCCATACCTAGTGCCTAGTGGTAGTGGATAGATATACAGAGTACAGATTAATGAATTGACACTTTTATTATGCATGATTGCTCCATAGTCTAATAATAGTAATATACATATCCAAATTCTGCAGCTTATGAAACAGAATCAAAGTACCTGAAAGTATTCGGGCATCCATAAAGGAAGGACGACAGCCTCCTCAAGCAGCCTTTTGGCTTCAGTCAAACCTGCAACATCATCCCAACGGACACCTGGTGTTGAGTCCAACACATCCCTTTCAAGCATAGCAGCCAGGTCCTCATCAGGTCCCTCATAAAGTCCCCTTTTAGACTTCCCGTCTTCACCATCGCCATTCTGATATCAATGACGAAGCCAGAAGGCTTATTAGTAGTTAACAATATGTGGAAACTACCGACTTAACAACACCACATGAAAACATATATACCACTTTAAAGTTTCGAATACGGAGTACAAAACTAACATTTAAAAAGGCAACAAAATTGTTGATCTATGATACATCAGCCCAGCTATTACATAACAACTTTGAAGTTTCATGACATACTGTCCATCACCAAACCAAGCAAGGGAAATGTAAACATATAACTTACAGTAGACTCTGCCTTGGAAGGTTTAGAGGCAGCTCCTTTCTTTCCAGCAGTGGAAGAGCGGGCACCTGCGGTGGACTTACTAGTAGCTCCACCTCTTCCACCACGGGAAGCTGGGCCTGTGCGTGTTGTTGGACCACGAGCCCAAGCCCCATCTTGAGGTGATTTTCTCATACCACTTTGACCAGCCCTGGTGGGTCTTCTACTAGTAACATCACGGGTCGGAGGTCTCCACACATCAGGATCATCCATTGGACCACCGGATGAAGTTGGATACTCATCCAAAGGCTGAAAAACAAAGGATGATTTGGTATTGATGGGAGGAGAAGCAGCACGACGCCCAGTGGGAGCTTCTTTAAATGCTCTCCGCTCTGCATCCAATTGCTTTACAACATCCGTCTCTTCCATTATCGCTTTTTTAACATTCATCCATTTCGTCCTTCCCAAAGGATCATCAAGAGAGTTTAAATGCCTGAAACAGTATATACATAAATAGCTTCAGAACCGCCGAAGAATGCATAACATAAGACTGTTTTATCTATCTCGATACAGACAAATACAGTTTCTATGTATAGTCAGTTAGTCACACCTAGAAACATTGCCAAAAAAATTAAGGGGGAAATGATGGGAACTAAGCCCATTACAACACAATCGAACTAGAAAATTATCAAACTAGCTAGGGCTTGAAGAATTTGGCAAGTGGGTGATAAAATCTAGATTCAAGAGACAATGAGCTACTTACTTGTTGATCTGAGCAATGGCACCATCGAAGAAGATAACAGATGTGTCATAGGACCCTTCTAGTGCGTATTCTCTCGCTAATTTCAAGTGATCTTGTAGACCCGCCAACGAATTACTACTACCAACCATTTCTTCCTCTCACTTCTTTGACTCAAATAGCTGATTCCAATTACAAAATCTAGGGTTCCAAGGCAATAGCGTTGACCTCTGGTCTCCCAAATTTCCCTCTCCCTCTTCAGATTTCGGGGATGTGACTCGTCGGCGAAGTTGGAGCGATGGAAGACAAAGTAGAAGAAGATGGACGCCACGTTAATGGTAATTATGATGATCCAGTCTCTCTCTTTATTCGGGTTTGATTTCAAATTTAGATCTGGGCCCATATACGGCCCACTTTAATCCAATAAAGCTAAATCATCGATTAGCTTTATTCTCTTATCTGGGTTCATAAATTAAAATTTCAAAATAAAGGCCTACCATCAATTTGTCACTCATAAGTCATAACGTGTAGGGTAGACAAAATATTCATAATATTAGTTTAGATTTGATATTTGTTTATTTGATTCGAAAAATCTGAATATTCGGATATTTACGTAGCGAAACAAATATTAAAAATTAATATTCGTTAAAAACGAACCAAATATCAAATACTAAAAATTTAGATGCGAATATTCGATTCAATATATCTATATATATGTATATATTTATATAGATAATTAGATATATTATTTTATATTAATTACATATATATATATGAGAATTGTACAATTTTATCCATCAAAATAATTACGTAAATATTAAAATTTAATAAAGTAAGAATAAATTATGTAATTTTTAAATAAATATAATTATTTTAGATAATTTTTTATTTTTTAATCTAATTTTATAATTATTTTTAAATTGAAACGATGTGAATCGAATATTCACAGATAATTCGGATTTTAGCGAAACTCTGAATATTAGTTTATTTCGAAACAAATATGAATCGAATAGTTACTGATTCGGGCGAAGCGAATCAAATCACAAATATTTTCCAAATTCCGAATATTCGATTTGTATCCACCCCTATTAACGTCTATTATCCAAACTCGAATTTTCTTTTGATTTTCAAGAAAGACTTGCAAGGATCAAAAGCTAATCCAAAAACTTAAATCAAGAGGGTAATGTTTTTATTTAGTGCTAGATAAATCATTTGATTACATACACCAAAGTTTCCCAAGACACTGACCTTGTAAAGCTGTTGATTGAACCATTATTTTTAAAATAAACAAGTAATAACTTAAATAAAACGCAAAGTAACAATCTTTTAACAACATATATCACTCAACCATACCATGGTGAACCAGCTCCTCTAATCCTTTCCTTAGTCTCTCCGCAGCAGCTCTCATTCCTTCTTCCTGCAACCCTCCAAAGGAAACCCGAACGTGCCCAGGGCAACCACATGCACGCCCTGGGATCACCACCACACCATGGCGGTGAGCTAGCCACCTCACTACCTTGAAATCATCTTCGCATCCCTCCGGTAGTTTTGCCCACAGGTAAATCGCACCTTCTCCTCCCTTAACATTCTCCTTCCCCAGTGGCTCAAGCGCCTCTTTAACAATCTCTCGATTCTTCACCAGACCCTTTACCCGCTCTGTTATCCACCCAGCACCTTCCTCTAATGCGTATAGAGCCAGTCGCTGCGAGATTACAGAGGCACAGATTGGGATGTTGTCTTGAATTTTCACAAGCTCTGCTGCAAACCCATCTAATCTCTCTGAGTAAGCTATCTGCAGGTGGTCCATCATCAAACTTTTCATAACATAATCCAAAATTCAACAGGTAGGAATAGAACTAGATAGAACACTCACATATCCAAGCCTCCAACCCATCATGCCATAGGTTTTAGAGAAGGAGAAGACGTTAACAATGTGGTCTCCCTCAACGCAAGAATGTTTTAAACCGTCATACATGAAATACCTGTGATTTTCAAATCCCTTAAAATCTACATTCAATTTGGAGATCATGGGACCTAGCAAAGGAGGAGAAACTCACTCGTATGTGTTATCCACAATCAGCCAGCAACCAGCATCTTTGCATATCTCAGAAATCCTCTTAAGAAGCTGTTCAGGGACATATGTTCCGCTTGGGTTACCAGGATTCACAACAGTTACAACTTTTGGGGTCGGTTTAGTCTCAGAGAGTGTCTTCTCTAACCAGTCTGGAACAAAACAGGCTCACAACTTGCAGCTAGTTAAGCCTTAAAGAATGTGATAGAAAAGTGAAAGAGGTACCTGCATCAGGGTAGAGAGTATGTTGCTGGCCAGGACCAACAATAATGTTGGTGACTCCAGTCATCTGAAAGGCCATATAAGAGTTGAAATAGTAGGGCTCAAACATGACAACAGAATCACCTGGATCACATAGTGTAAGAACAAGATTCACAAACGCCTGCATTTGATTGAAACAAAAACTAGAGTAAGAGGGCTAACAAAAAGAAGAGCTGTTCAAGGCATAGGTGTAACAAAGAGTAAACAAATACAGGTATACCTGATTGGCCCCAGCAGTAACCATCACAGCTGATTTGGTAAGCTTGTTTTCTTCACGCAGCTACAGAAAAGATAGCAGAGTGAAGAGTAGCAAAGATGGTGGCTTTGTTGAATTGAAGAAGAAGAAAGAGTGGGAATAACCTTAATCTGAAGAGCATGTAGTAAATCAGGAAGACCTTCATCAGGTCCATACGAACTGATGGTAGGATCCCAAACAATCTCCTTGACCTTATCTAAGGCCTTTTGAGGAGGTAACCAATGAACCACACCCTGCAAAAATCCCACATTTATTATCACGAAATCCCAAGTCTTTTTTTTAGTAGCACACATTTCTAGAGGCAATAAACAAAAAGACAAACCTGAGCGAGAGACATGGGGTTTGTCAATTCCGCCATTAATTTCCGAATCTGCACGCAATAACCTAACCTCAGATGAAATAATCAAATTGAAATTGAAAGGAGTGGAGTCTAACCTGAGTCATGACGGGCATATCCGTACCCAAGGTTCTCCTCGAAAGCATCCCGAACGAACCCATTTCTATATCTCTCTCTCAACAAATTCGACCTTAAATTTTCAGAGAATTTGCAAATGTTAAATTTTCATCTACCTAATGCAGAAAGGTAACGGCTTATTTACCTAAAAAGGTGATTGATTTTGAACGTTAAACACGCCTTTTTTATTCTTCTTCTTCTTCACCAACTCCCTTCTCGTTTTTTTTTTCTGTAAAAAAAAGTTTCTTTAGTTTATACCAACTTAAAACAAAATAATTATTGAAAAAGGATAACCAAATTAATTAATACTCTCAGATCTAAAGAGGAATAGAGTAACGCCTTTTGTTATCTGATCATCAATCAATTCAATTCAGTTTTGGCTGCTTTAACTTTTTCTCCCCAAAATTTTCAAAGCAGCTTTATAATTCCTTATCTACTCGACGGATTCTGATGTTAATCGTTGCGTTTCAACGTACAATGATTTTGATTGATTTCACTTTCCTTATAATCACACACATACCCTTACTTTTTTCATCTATTTGATAACCTACCCCTTATTTTTCTTTACCCCTTTTTGTCGTTCAATAGCTTGGGTGATCCGAATCTAAATTATTTATCAGTTTTAAAACATACGAATCAAAGTCCATATAGACTTGTTCTTGTTTTCAATACTAGTCCAACCAGAACAAACAAAAAAAAGTTCGCAACTTCTCCTTGTTTTTGGTCATCTACACCTTGTCATTCTATTGAATAATTAGGCTCGGCCCAAAAGATTTGACAATCCAAATATTTTAACATTTTATTAAAATGGATAAGTTTGGAACCCGTGACTGTGTTACATTCTCTTAGAGTACAATTTCTATAAATTAATAACTCTGAAATTTTGATATTTTATAATATTAATTAATAAATAAATATCTTCCAATTAATAATATTTTAAAAATTTTTAACTGTAAATAAAAAAATTCGATATGGCAAAATTTTGCAGTTTATGCGTGGACCGTTAATGTTCATTAAGTGATAATAACAAATTGTTTTTCATACTGCAAAATTCTATAGATGGTTGTAAATTAAAAAATTTAAAAGAGAATTCAACTTATGAAAACAACATTCATGAACTTGAAGTTGTGATCAATAATTTTAGTTATCAGAATAAAATATATGTTAATAGCATACTCGATTATCAAGGTGAAAATGATTCATGTTTAGAATTTTAGAGTTTAGAACAAATTGTGCTTTCTGTCTTTAATGCTGATGAAGAAATTGAAGATGATAATATGATATCTTTCGAATCAGTTACACGTATAAAAACAATTATCGAAGAAAAAAACAATACTAAAAGTATTCATTTGAATGGGAAAAATGTCAAAAACTCGCGAACTTTCAAATTTTCAAAGAAAAAACTTTGAACTTACGATATGTCATTTTAATCTTTAAGTTTATCGTTGACTATATATTAAATGATAAAATTTCGTTGACTATGCTGTTTTAAACTCGATGTCAACTAAAGTAAGTAAAATTTTGACGCTCTTATTTTTGAATTAACAGATTTTGTTTGGGATAAAACGACATTGTTTTAACAAATCTAAAAAACAAAGAATAATTGCATTTGGAAAAAATCGAATCTGGGTTATAGTACAATAGAAGAAATACTCTAACCAGCTGAACTACCAAAGATATATGTATATTTTCCTAATATATTATATATATCCAATATAAATTTAAAACTTTTAAATATTTTTATATTCTAGAATACTAAATATTATATAATATCCTAATATATTATATATAAATAACCAAAACTTTAGAGTTTTAAATATTTTTAATCTAAAATATTAAATATTATTCTATTTAATTTATAAAACAAGAAAATGTTATTCAAAATACTAAAATCTTGTTTACTATTCTATTTAATAATTTTTTTATCTAATCTACAATTATAATTTTAATATAATAATATAATTTAATGTAAAATATTAAATTTTTAATTTTTGTTAATAATGAATAATTTTTAATTTTTGATAATATTACATTAAATTATATTAGTATGTTAAAATTAATATATATTGTTAGATTAAAATTACAATATTATTTTAGTCNTTGTGATCCGGGTTCGATTCTTTCCAAATACAATTTTTTTATTTCTTAAATTTATCAAAATAATATGGTTTTATCCCAAAGCAAATTCGTTAATTCATAAATAATGGCGTCAAAAGTTTTTGTTACTTTAGTTGATAGCGAGTCTAAAACGGTCTGATCAACGAAATTTTATCATTTTATTTAAATTCAGTAATAAACTTGAGGATTAAAATGACACATCTTAAGTTCAGCCACAATGTCTCTTTTGGCTGTTCTACGAGAATGAGGCTTGCGTAACTGAACTCTGCTACAAAAATGTTTCCAAGCTAAGCTTTCTACGAAAGCTATTCTCCTAACAACAACATCTCATACATAGCTTCACTACCCACAGTATTAGATATCTTACATACTTTAAGACTGTCAACATCACCACTGGGATTTAAAACAGGTTGGTTGTATTTATTACTTATTAGCAGTTTCCCATACCTTAAAAACGGTTCAATACAGTGTTAGATGTTTCTTTAAATTGGATGTGTCAGACTTAGTTGGACATACCATCTGTTTTCCACATTAATTACAAGTAGATTTGTCATAATCATCTTTAACGCTGGTGAAGTGATCACAAACCCAAAACCTTGTCTTTTTTGTTGACTTAACAGCAGTCCAACGATATCCCATTCAGTTTCTTTGTTCTTATGTTTATTACCAGAACTTGGTATTTCAACATCAACACCATCTGCTTCATTATTATCACTATCTACTGAAACATCTATGTTTGGTGTGGGATCACAAGATGCCATCTGCATCAATATGAGAAAACAAAAAAATTAAGAACAATTTCTACATAATTTACTACAACAATAATATAAATCCAAAATTAGTAACATCTTCAACTAATAATAAATGAAATGCTAATAGTTAAGAAATAAATGATTATCAAAGAAGCTGCAACATATAATTATCTAAAAAGCGATATAACTTACTTTGGCTTTTTCAATCAAACCAATGAACCACCAATATCACTTACATCTTTTAATAAACTTTATAACACACCATCACCAATATCACTTCTTAATTTTTTATATAGCTTTCGTTAACTACAACTTTAAGATTTTATTCTTATTATCTCTACTTATCATTAAAAAATATTCTAAAAAGATTTATGACAAATAAATGAGATGAACTAAAATTTTTACATATAATTTAACAAGAAAAATCAATCAAATTTTAGTAAAATCAAGTAGATTTGAAAACTGAAAACAAAAAACTCTTACTTCAGATTGGTTTCTTGAGGAAGCTGAAAGTGGTGGTGAATCTGGTGACGAGTCTGATGACTCCGACAAAGGCAACAGAGATAAGTTTTTAAAATTTTCCAAATTGTTAATTATAAAAAACTAAATAAAATTGAGAGAAAACGTAAGAGAAGAAAAAGAGAATATCAAAAGACAAACAAAACAAAAACTCTAATAGAAAGACTTAAATCATAGGTTTAATTTTTGGGTAAGATGGTATCTGAACGGGTACAGGTAATATCCGAACCCGAACCCACGGTTATAAAATATTATGACCCATCGGGTATATTAGGAATACATGAAGCTCAACCGAACCCGAAAACTTGGGTCGGTTTCAGTTCGGGTTTTCGGGTACGGGTAATTTGCCCAAACTTATTCATAGTTTTTTCTTCGAAAGTTTGAAATTTTTTTTGTAACTTCTCGAAATCGAATTCCAAACCAGATGTATAAACTCTAGATCCTTAACCAATTGGGTAAGAGGACTTTCATAACCTTTTTGGGAGTTAATGACAAGCTTAGATGAGTAATCAGGTAGAGCCGAATGGGGCAGGAATGGAGGGAAAGATGGGGTGTCAAAATACTCAAAAGTTACATTATTTTAATGTCTATAAGATTATATTTATATATAGATATCTGTTGCTTTGTTTCAAATTCTCTTTTTTATTTAAGTTTTATTTTTTTCCATTTTGTGTGTTGGTTTGAAACGTAGATGTAACTTTTTGTCTTTGGATAAAACCGTAAAACGTTATTATTAGGTCCACGATGACCTCTCGTTACGTCCTTCTCACATTAACAGCTTTAACGCACTTGTCTTCTAAATAAAATAAAAAAACTATATATTATTTGATAGATTCAATAGATGTCTCTTTTAAGTTTGAAATTCTAGCTTTTGAATTTGTAACTCACTCACATGTAGACTGTAGTAAGTAAGACCTTTTTTGAAATTCTCGTCTATACATAAACTATATGAATAAATATCTGAAAAATACTTTTGCTTTATTTTTGTTTGTATTCATTCTTCGGTTATATCATTTAACATGCAAGTTTTTTTTACTTATAATCATTTGACTTTATTGCCGTTTCACTTATTAGTCAAAGTATCACAGAACTTTATTTTTAAAATTCACAAATTAAATCTTACCTTTCTTTGAAATTCAATTTTCATTTCAAATCTCAAGTATTTTGGATTTTTTTTTGTTTGCCAATAATCATAAGTCATTAATGAAAATATAGCAAACAACAAATGATTAAGAAATTACTTACAAGGCCATTACTGAAAATAAAAATATTTGATGCGTCAATATTTTTAAGATAAAACGGCTATATCTTTGTAACAAAGTGTATAATTACAGAAAACGGATCATGAATGCCATATTAAGTCGTCGAACATAACAAGACCTGATTCCAACACTTTATTATTATTATTCACTTCCTAAGTATCTTGTTTTTAAGTGGCTACCGACAGATCTAAACATCAAACTAATATTATAATTGTTTTTAAATCATATGCCAAGGAAATGAGATGTGATACAACGTACAAAAAAATTGAACAAGTTGATGTAGATTTGGTCAAAGTAACGGTTAGGAAAATTAAGTTTTGTTTTACATGAATCACATAAGGCTATCTTTAAATTTAAAATCATCACATCCAACAGGTTCTTTATGTTATTCAAAGGATATTGTAGAATTTATGGATGGATAGATCCTTAGCATGTGGTATCCAATAAGCTTTAAGGTATATTTAAAGAAACGTAAATACAAATAATTATTAGAAAAAAAAACTGGTCTTTGTTTTTATATTACTACTAGTTACATTTGTATAACTGGTAGAATCTTTTTTCAAATCTTTAAAGTTTGAACAGGTTTTGTATTTTAATCACTTTTATATTTTACCTTTGGATGAAATATAAATAGCCACGCTGTCTAGAGTAGTAACAGCGCATTTGAACTGTGTAAAATGTAAACAAATGTTTTTATTTTATTTTATTTTTACTTTATATGTTTTTAATTAAATTAAAATGGAAAAAGTAAAATAAGAAAGCATAAATCCTCATTAATTACAACATGTAAATGGGAAAATGAAAAAGACATCAAACCTAAAATAGCATAGATGATTAAGATGAAATATGGTAAATGATTAGTTTACCAAACTCTACAAGAAAATCTATGTTAAATTATATATTACATAATTAGTAGTAAAATTTACCTAATAAAACATAAGTTAGTCTCTTATATTCCCTTATTTCATGGTCAAACAAAGTAATTAAAATAAACATTTTGTTTCTGATTAAAAAGTTAACAATTTAAAATAAATAATAAATATTAAATTAGTATCTTTAAACACACCTCTTCTATCCCGCTCGCTCAGTCTCACAGACAGAGTAGAGTCTCTTTGCATAAAAGCGAATTGACTATACATTTACTCTCTTGATCTGCCCAAGCTCCTCTCTTTTTTTGTTTCCCCAAATTAAAAATCAAAAAAGAAAGAAAACGCTCTCTCTCTCTCTCTCTTTTTTTCCTCTGAAAATCTGAGAGCGTAGTCTGTCTTCATCTTCTCCATTTTTGTACTGAAATGTGATGTTAATGGTATGCCTACTTTACATTTCTGGGAGGGTTTCTTGAATGTTTCAGTAGTTCATGGGTCACTCAGATTTTCTTGGATTAAATAAAATGTGATTTGATTCCTTTTTTTTCTACGAACAGATCCATAAGATTTTCTTTGATTTATGTTTGGAGATCTTAAAACATGGGTCTGTTCGTTTTCCTGATAGAACAAATATGTTATTATTGCTCTGATTTATAATGGGATTAAATTTACAGACATTTGTAAAAACCCAATGAAACAAAGATTTACACCTTTTTTTTCCTTTTTCTCTCAAAATTTATTTATGCGATTAGTACCTAAATTGCTCAGTCAATGTCTTATCTAAAATTGCGTAGATTTGTTCTTGTCCAGGCTTCTGGATTTGAGGCTTTATCTGCATTATAGTTTTTTTTTGTCAATTAAGTAATTTCATCCTTGAAATCCAAATTGAGATTGACAAAATTTGATTATGGTTCGAGGAACCTAAAAAGAAAAGAAAAAAGGTATGTGTAACAATGATATGGTGCATCGTGCATGTATATGGATTTAGTCATGAATGATAAGATGAACGAACTCCATTTAGTAGAATAAATTTCCTTTTTTGAGCTAAACAATTTCTCTTATGTGCATTGGTCTCACCATTAATACTAGTTTGTCTTTGTTAGGGGAATATAGATCTCTCTTTTACTTTGCTGCATTTTCATACCACTGATCTTCGATTTCTCTTTGTCTTCCATTTCACAGATCGACAATATAATTTCGTCGTGCTAAGACCTACACGTTAGAAAAGGTTGGATCTTCTTCAAGGGTGTTTTCAATCATGGGGAATGAGAATGCTGTTTGTGTCAACACCATATTACAGCCCCATGGTCGCCCTGTAACTCGTGCTCTTGCGCGTGCTTCTTCTAAATCTTCAACAGACTCTGCCATAACACAGAACGTTGCACGGTTTCTTAGACCAAACTCTAAAAGAACAGCCTTGGATGAGAAGAAATCCAATTCACCTAAGAAGCGAGCTATTCTTAAGAATATCACAAATGTTAAATTCCAAACTTCTTACACAAGTTGCTTCAATGTTACGGTTGTTAAACTACTCAATGCTGCTTCTTAAATTGCTATTTTATATGAGAACAAGTATGGTTTTGCTGACAATTGTTGGTTCTTCTTTCCATTTAGGTGGAGAATATCAAGCAGAGAAAGAAGGGACGAGCAACTTCTTCTAAGGTAGCATCTTCTTCTGCTAATTCACAAGTTACTGATGCAAAGGTACAAGTTGTGTCCAATTCAGGAGGAGGAAGCTTGTCTGGTTGCACTGGAACAAGCTTAGGCACAAATGAAACATCTTATATCTTTACGGCCAAGCAGAATTCCATTTTGCCTCCAAGACCCCTCGAGAGATTAACTAGTACAGGTGAACTTTAGTTACTCTAGTTTGTGTGACTGATTTAAAACATTTCTGATGCTTTTTTCCTTCTTGCAAATGGATGACAGTTGAGAGAAGTTGTGTTGAAGCAAGTTCTAGTGTTGTAAGTTACCCGGAATTTGTTGACATTGATTTAAATGACAAAGATCATCTACTCTGTAGTCTTTATGCACCTGATATCCACTACAACCTGCGTGTTGCTGAGGTAATAATGCAATCCATTGCATTCTGATATCTGGCGATGATGCATCTGTTTCCTTACGGCTTGTTGTATACTTAGCAGCTTAAACGAAGACCATATCCTGATTTTATGGAGAAAATACAAAGAGATGTGACTCAGAGAATGCGGGGAATTCTAGTTGATTGGCTTGTAGAGGTTAGTTTTAGTTTCAGTTTGTTAGATTGCAAAGTCTATTTATCTTATTCTCCTTCTCACAACTCAGGTGTCGGAGGAATACACATTAGTACCTGATACTCTCTACCTCACAGTGTTTCTAATAGACTGGTTTCTCCATGGAAACTACATGGAAAGACAGAGACTTCAACTGCTTGGCATCACTTGTATGCTCATAGCTTCGTAAGTTCCTTATCACCTAACCTGTTCCCAAAAAATCAAACAATGCTCTGGTATCTAAAACAGTCAGTCTTGTTGATTCTTTTTAAAAGAAAGTATGAGGAAATATGTGCTCCACGCATTGAGGAGTTCTGTTTCATCACGGATAACACTTACACAAGAGATCAGGTCTTGGAAATGGAGACCCAAGTACTCAAACATTTTAGCTTTCAAATTTACAGTCCTACTTCAAAAACATTCCTCAGGTAATCTTACTTGACAGTGCAAATGCATTTCTCCATCATATCTTGTTTATTTATTTAATCTTTGCAGGAGATTTCTTCGAGCAGCTCAAGCTTCCTACCCGGTAATGTCCTTTTCTTCTTCTTTTTTAATATATATGTGCCCATAAAAGATGTAGCAGAAAGATTGAAACTTGTTTGATGATGATCTGCAGAATCCAAGTTTGGAAATAGAGTTTCTGGCGAATTATCTAACGGAATTGACGTTAGTAGATTATAATTTCTTGAAATTCCTGCCTTCGTTAATCGCTGCTTCGGCTGTTTTTCTTGCCAAGTGGACACTGAATCAATCAAGCCACCCTTGGGTCTGTTTATTAAGATACAGATTTGTTATATGTTTGAACAAATCTTGAAAGTAACTCGTCTTTTATTATAATGTATGTATGTGTTTACAGAATCCAACTCTTGAGCATTACACAACGTACAAAGCCTCCGATTTAAAAGAATCAGTACACGCCTTGCAAGATCTACAGCTTAACACTAAAGGATGCCCCTTAAACTCTATACGCATCAAGTATAGACAAGATAAGGTAAGAATTATCGGTTTTGATTCGTTTAAGAAATTTAGGTTTGGTTCCAATTGATTTTTTTGTTTCTTTGAATTTTACAGTTCAAATCTGTGGCAGTTTTTACTTCTAAAAAGCTACCTGAAAAACTATTCTGAGAAAGAGACAAAAACCGAGGGGTTTATCGGTAACAAATTTCTAATGGTCCGGTTCGTCCCTCATTTATCTGGTTAACATGTCAAATGAAACAGTGTATTTCGACGGTCTCAATTCCGGTTTAGTTTATAGTGGTTTGTGTCTTCCAAACCTGATTTGTTGTTTATCTGCAACTGGCTGGGGATGTACAATATTTTGTTTTATGGTCGAAATAATTAATTTTTTAGTCTTTATTAAGACCGAAGAAATATAATTAATACTATATAATAAAAAAATAGATGATCATTGAATTTGAGATAGAAACAAACAGTATATAGCATTAATTAGACGTTATCTCAGGAAATAAGATGTATGACTCACATCTTCTTCTTATGTGGTGGAAAGATTGTTTTTTGTTTTTGTATGTGGTGGTTAAAATATTAAAATATTATCAATTTGCTCAGTTTCATAGCTGATGTGTCGCTTGCTCGGTCTGCTTGGGATTAACTTGGGATAGAGAGAGGGGAAAAGGGGGGTCGAAAATGGAGGTGGCGACTTCAAGTTTGATATCGTCGACATCGCCATGGCAAATGACTCTTCAGCAATATAATAATAATAATAATAGGTTTCGTCTCAAAGGTTATCCGTTTCAGGCGTGTCATTCTAATCCAATTTGCAATTCTTTTAATTTCAAAAGACGTTCTTTTTCTTCCAAATTTAACGGCCATGTCTTCGTTACCAATTCTTCCTCCTCCAAGACTACTCAAACCCATTTCTCCTTCTCTGGTAAACTCCTTATTCATTTTTTTTTCCTTTTAATTATATAAGTTTTTTATTTTTTGTAAATTAGCGGTTCAAGTTTGTGAATTGTATGGCTAACAGATTGAAGGTAACCGAGGCTTAGATTGTTTTCTCCCATGACAGGATGAATTTTGAATCATAATGTTAAATCCATGTTTCTTCACAGTTATACCTCTTTTGGTATTTAGTGTTGGATTGTTTCATTTGTCTTTGAATTTTGTGTGACTTCTGATTTGTATATAGGTGCAGCAGATTAGATAAACCAAATTGAAACTGGCTCTGTAACTTTTAAGGTTGTTGTGGAAATGATGACCTTTCTTTTGAATTGCGTATAGGGTGTGGATGCTCGTGGATTCAAGACAACTCAATGGTTCATGATTCGGTTATAAGTTATGGGACGTCCAAGAAATGCTTGGCGTTACCAACTAGTAAAACGGTTGATGTCTCTTCTGTTTCAGATCTTTTTGAATTTATATGTTCAGGTCCTCTCGTTGACAGGATTGGTATTACTCCTCAAAGTGTTGGCCAATCCATTGATCAATGGTTACTCTATGGCTCCCAACTCTGTAGACTCTTTCAGCTTAATGAGCTTATGCTCACTGTTCCTCAGAAAGCTAGGCTATACCACTACTACATACCTGTTTTTGTATGGTGCCAAGATCAGATTGCTTTGCATAGTTCTAAGTTTAAAGATGGAGATGATGTTCCTCCATTAGTGGTACTATATTGTTTTTTCTTTCTTTACAACAATCTCATATTAATAATGGAGATGATCATTGATCAAGAGATGTGTTTCTACAATGCAGATTGGATTTAGCGCACCTCAAGGATGTGGCAAGACTACACTTGTGTTTGCACTTGATTATCTTTTCAAAACTACAAAAAGGTACATTTGGTCCACTGCTATTTATTTCATCTGTGATTCTTATATCAACAAAGTATATAATATCTCAGGAAGTCAGCGACGATATCCATAGACGATTTTTACTTGACTGCAGAAGGTCAGGTAAGATATATGTTAAGGTTTTACTTGTAGCTGCCTCTCTTGTCTGGATGTTTACTTCTCCATTGTTCTCAGGCTGAGTTGAGAAAAAAGAATCCAGGAAATGCACTTCTAGAGGTAAACTCATCTTCAAATTCTCAAACATTTTCTTTTGTACGTCTTGTCGTTTAGTCTGAAAATGTTCTCATGGTTTCTTGTTTGTTATCAGTATCGTGGAAATGCAGGAAGCCATGATCTTCAATTCTCTGTTGAAACACTAGAAGCCCTGACTAAACTGACCAAAGAAGGTTAGTTTAATAAGTAAATTTTATTCTTGGTTGCTCTTTTCTTATTCACCGAATAAGTTTATTGATCATTTACAGGCATGAAGATGAAGGTACCTCGTTACGATAAAGTGAGTAACAGATTTATTCTTTAATCTTTTCTGTGTTATCGGTTTATCACTTTGCATCATAAAAAAACAGAATCAAAACTGAGGAACCGGTTCTTGACTCTTCTTATTTGGTTGCAGTCTGCCTATAGTGGGAGAGGTGACAGAGGTGATTCATCAACATGGCCTGAAGTTGAAGGACCTCTAACGGTAGTTATATCTGTTTTGGTTCAAGGTTTAAAGGATACAATTCCATTTAAACTTGTCTGTTTTGTATCTCCAGGTCATTCTCTTTGAAGGATGGATGCTTGGTTTTAAACCTCTTCCAGCTGAGATTGTTAAAGCAGTGGATCCACAGCTGGAGATTGTGAATAAGAACCTTGAAGCATATTACAACGCATGGGACAAGTACATAGACGCTTGGGTTGTCATCAAAATCAAGGACCCAAGTTATGTATACCGATGGCGTCTTCAGGTTTGTATATCTATTACCATAACTTACCCTTATTTTGTTGTGCTTCTATTCAAATGCAGTTTTGTTTATTTTGGTTTCGAATAGGCGGAAATTGCCATGAGGCAGGCTGGCAAAGCCGGGATGTCGGATGAGGAGGTATGATACATTTTGTGTGTAGTAGACTAAGCAGTTGTCTTATGGATGATATATGTTTTTTAGGTGAATGACTTTGTGTCGCGCTATCTGCCGGCGTATAAGGCCTATCTTCCAATTCTTTACGCGGAAGGACCAAGCGGCTCGGACCTAGACCGTGTCCTTGCGATAGATATCGATGAAGAACGGAACCCGATTCTCGCAAACTAAATGAGAGCAACATCTCTCTTCTTCATTTCCTTTTAAAGTATTTCTCCTTGTACGTTTACATCATACCTTCTCTTTCATTCTATCTTTTGGCATGATATTTTTGTAAGACCCGACCTTATACAAAATCAATGGATTGACTTCTTGATTCCACCAAAAAAGAGAAAAGAGATATGCGGTTAGCGCTCACCTTGGCAACTCGGTAGACTTCTCGGTTTACTAATAGTAATGTAGAATCCCGCTTCAACATAAGTCAACTGCATCGGTTTAAGATAACCGATCAAAGATTAATACCAATTATTACTCTTTGATCTTAGAGTATTAAACTCAACAAAAAACACTAACTCATTCTTGACTTAAGGGTTTAACAATGATTCAGTTCTTCAATTAAATTAATTAATTCTGAATTAACGACTACTTAAATCTGAACTAATAATATATAAACTAATTAGATTAACTAAAAATACCAAAAACAATCCACGTGAGTTGCTTGACTCATGCATCACTTAGATTCAATAACTAATCCACACCAAACTCATAACTGGCTAAGTGACAAACCACTTATCCAATAAAATCTCTAACGTAACTTATTGCATAAGTTACCTAGTGGCTTATTTTTGGTTTAGGTTGGTTTAATTATTAATTAAACTTCTTCTTTCACAACAACACGTCTACTCCATTGATGCAATACTCTCTGACGTGTCTTAGGCCACTAAGCCACTCACATAATTTGTTTCTTATAACCTCATATATCTTATGTAATTTGAATTCAGTTTCAAGGACTTTAATTGAAAAACAAGTATCGGTTTCAAGGTTTTTAATCAACAATCACCAAATCTACTAATCACACGTTAAGTCGTATGCTAACAATATTGATCAAATTGTTAATCAGAGGATGATTAGAGGACAGATCGATTAGCAACAAGGGAGAGTTTAGCCAATTACATTTCTTAATGGTGATGTTCCTTTCTAGTGGTGTGTTTGGTAATGGTGATAAAACAGCAACAATGACGGTGGCTGGAATGTATTTAGGTTTTAGGGTTGATGAGATATATATATACAAATATAAATACTCAAAAAAGATCCATTGGGCTTTAATTCCAAATGCCCTAATAATAAAAATTGGAATGTTACAGTGTTGTATACATATATCACCACCAATTTGTTAAACTATTATTCTAGACATTATTATTATGATTATATTACCATTTTGTTAGACTATTCTACACACATGATTTTTATATACAGTTATTATTATTACTACATAGTACTATTTTGTTACAGAATTCGGCACATGTTATATTTATTAATATTTAAATTGTATTTGTGTGAGAATTAATGAAGCAGGAAAATATTGTCCGTCTTGTGGATGTCGTCATGTTGGGATCGTGGTGGACGGCCAAAAAGGTTTGAAATATTATTTAGCATATTGCAATTTAAGACACTGGTAACTTCACATCGGAAACTGAACTAACCAAATCTGAAATACTTTTATTTTATGAATTGTTTAGTAAAGCTATACTATATAATATATGAGTGTATTTTAGTAAACTGACTATAACCCAATAGCGTCTCCAATTTTCATCATCCTCATACGTTTGCACGATTCCACAAACATCCTACACAATTTCATCAATCATAATAGTCAAATTTAGTCACACACAAATTTAGCCACATGTAAAGGGTAAACTCACATCCACGGCACATCGCCGACCAACATCCAGTCACCGTCTTTATCCTCGTAAGTAGCCACAAACTCTCCCTTCCTCTCCGACTTGGTTAATTTACCTACCATCTTCCAAAATGAATTTACCAAAGTGTCCTCCACTTCGTCAGTCCATTCAAGATAATTAAAGTCTCGATCACTTACATATTGTTATTTTCCCTTGAAACATGTTTTCTATAGCGTTGAAAAGCTTTCCATAGCAATCGTACATCTCAAGATCGACTTTTCTGAGATACCCCGCACCATCCACCGCCACTTTCACGTATTTACGCCTCACCACCGTCGGTACAGGTGGCCACCCTACCACCTGGTCACTAAAATCAGAATAACAAAGATGAATGAAACATGCATATATATATATATACAACGTATGTTTACATATTACATGCAACTATAAAAAGATGGATTAATACGCATGCAGTACTTAGTGATGATGCTTGCGATATAGTTATTATTGTGTCCTTCACCGGTCTCGAGGAATCTACGTTTGTTTCCGTTTGATGCATTTTTGGGAGTGCCGGGCAAAGCTAGTGTGAGTTCAGTTCCTCCAAAATCGTCGGAATCCGAACAAACCCTGGCGTATTCCTCCGGTGACATTAATTGTATCACTCTCTCTCTCTCTATCTTAATCTATAGTGTGGAAAGTGATGAGACAATATGGCACTAACTTTTGGCTTGAGTATGTGAGACTCTAAAGGTTTCTAAGTTTGTATTTATATAATGGCACATACTTGTCAGCTAAAAACTAGTGAACCCTACCTATAGTGACACGTTTCTTATAACTGGCGGTTTTTATATCTCCACGAAAGCAAGTGAATAGTTTGATGATTAGCTTCTACTTCTTGTTAATAGTCATTTAGAACCTCCCAAACTGTATTTACTATACTTAATTGCATATGTATACAATGACAGCAAATGATCCAGCTCCCACGTCATTAGATTAGCTAACAAAACGACTTAAATTTGATAATATTATAGATTAAGTACAATTAGTTGTTTTTGTATTGTTTATCAGACATATTCCTTGCACTCGTTGTAATTTACTTTTTAATATTATGTTCGAACGACAGATGAGCTATCTAATGTTGCTTATTAAATATTAGAAAAAGATTTATCAAAAAAAAAGTATTAAAAAATATAACAAGAAGAAATAATTAAACCTATATATTTGCTTGTGACTGTCAACTTCAGTTCCCTATGTTGTTCGAGAGAGATCTTCAATAGTGTTCCTTTTGTCTACACTTTTTGTCACTTGATTCTTTAAATTATTTTTCCGTTTCAATTTTTGATTAAAAGCTCCACATATTATATATATAATATAATATAATATAATATCAAATTTCACTGTCGGTCTATAAAAAAACGCAAATCAGAAACAATGTTTTCCTTGATTAAGTACACAAGTTAAGGAAAACAATTAAAATTATTTACAAAAAAAAATTATTAAGGAGCCACACAATATTCCGAAACGATCAGTTTCTGTAAAACCCACGCGCATCAGTCGGGCGTTGAGCGCGTATGTAAAAAACGAAAACGCTGTTTTCTACAAAATATTTATGTTATCAACATCCGGCGCGTGAAACAATTACGCATGATCAAAAAGCACGTTTTATTCTTGTTCGTATTTTTAATTCGGATTATGAAAGATAGATTGGCTAACAATCATATCAAAGTAATCTATATGATAAGTAATTTTACAAAAAAACTGATGCTCTCTTTGTTTGACATATCAGTTTTTCTGAAGTGTCATCATGTTCACAATTTTTTATAATAAATTTTTTTAAATAAATATTTAAATTAAATTTTATAATCAATTATAAGAAGAGAAAATAAAGAAATGTAAATCTTTCCACTATTCTCATTCCTATATTTTCTCAACTATTTCAGATTTTTTTAAAATAAAAATTACTTGTCATTATAATTTGTTTATTTAAAAAAAATGTTTTAAGAGATCACGATCTCCACTTTTACTCGTTTCCTCATAATATTTAGAAACTGGATATCTAATGGGTTTTTTTTATTTGTCCAGTCAGTTTTTTTTCTCTCCACATAACTAAATCTTGATCAAAGTATTAGTTTATGCTCTTTTCAAACAAATCGTTTATGCTCTCTTCGAACAAATCGTTTATGCTCTCTTCAAACATGTATAATTCACTATTCAATACCAGCATAAATAAACATTATATACTTATAGATTCATTCTAGAGATAGTTAAAATGCTATAAATTTTAAATTTATTTTATTGTTTCCTTAAATTTTTATTTTATACAATTGATCTTCACAAAGTTATATTTATTGTATTATTGAATATAATTATTTT
>KE159355.1:63009-79908 GCA_000411055.1 Leavenworthia alabamica
ACAACAAATATGTTCCTGCTTAGCAGGGGCAATTACGCTAGTAATAATATATAAGTAAACAATTAATAAACACCTTTTGTATATCAAATGTATAAATTCCATCGATAAAGCAAAACCTTTATCGACCGAACCTATGAAATTTAACAAATATATATATATATATTTAATTTTTATTCATTTTATTGTTGCATATTTGCATATATATGTTCTTAAACCTTTAAATAATGTAAAAAAACTGGAAAGTGTACAAAAATTTCATCTTGTAAATCACAGAAAAGGTTGCGTACACATAATTTGGAAATTTAAGTAAATAGATATAAATGTATGAGAGGAGGAGTCTCCAGAATAATCCGAAGGTAAAATTGTAACTAAGTTTAAAATAAGGTACAAGGAACATAAACCAATCTCATTAATTTAATTTTGAATTAGAAATGTATGGTCTGATATTGGTGTTCGTACAAATTACAGATGCAATTTTCAAAAACTCAAAAAAGAAAAAAAAACGTTTAGACAAAAGAAATAAAAAGCGGAACAATAATGACAGGGCAGAAGAGAGTCACGTGACCCTGTTTCTTCACTGGGAAACATTAAATCAATAACGCAACAAGAGTTAAAACAGCTAAATGGGTCCCACAGGTGACACGTGACCAATTTACTGGTTTCGACTCGGTAATTCCGGTTAGCCATTCTTTTTTTTTGTAAAGTTTGATTTCTTTCATTATAAAGCACATGCCAATGCAAGAAACAGTTGTATAATTTATTAGTTACTACTCTATCCATTCTTTAATTTTTTTTGATGTTTTAAGGTTTTTTAATGTTTATAAAAAGTATTTTACATTTTTTATTTGTTTTATTAATAAATTATAATGTCTAGCTGAAAATAATAGATAATTTGTTTACTATTTTTATAATAATTGGTAAGAAAAAATAATATAGTAATCTCTAGTTTTTAATTTGTTTGAATATTTTTAAACATCAAATTTTAGAAACAGAAAGAATATTTATAACAAAAGCTTGTGCTTAAGTAATTAAGGAGTAGCAGCTATCTGAAACTTCTTTAGCAACTCGAACTCTAAACTAAAAATAGACCTACTTTATATGAGACAGTGAGATCAACTAAATTATGTAATTGGTATACCGTAAATACAACTGAGGCTATTTGGTGTATTGTGAATTAATTATTATGTATATATCAATTATATTAATGTGATAGTTAATTAATACATAAAGAAGGGTCCAACATGTAGAAAGAAGCCCAAACTGAACATTCATATGGGCTACATGGACTTGACGACTATAAAATTTACAATTAATTAGAATCTTAGAGGATTAAATCCGGATCCAAATATAAAATGAACTTTTAGATCTTTGTGATTTGTATTAATGTTTTTTCTTTAGAAAATTTAATATCAAATTTTATAAGATAAAATCTCAGCTATTAATAAAAATGAATATAACAATACTAAAGAAAGTTATGATTGAGAAAATGGTAACATAAAAATGAAGAAACGAGTGAGATTGTTCTGTTCTGTGTGGAAAGAATTTGCTTAATTAGGTAATGGAATAGCTTCTATAAAAGGAGATAAACAGGACCGTCCGATTAGATATTTCCATAGAATCCTAAACATCCAACGGTTAATATTCTTCTCTCTCTGATTAGTTAGTGATATAACCCGATACTCTAATCACTCTCTCTCGAATGAAAAAATCAAAAGCAGATTCATTTTTTTATTTATTATTTGGAGTCTCTTGTTCTGTATCTCAAAGACAACAGCATATCCCTTATCCCTTAATATCATTTCATTCTGGTTTGTATCATCTTCTTCATCCTATTTTCGATCTTTGTTTCTTTAATTATCTTCTTTCTCATTGAATTGGTTCAAATTTCTCAATTATTTTGTTTATTAAAGCTAATTTCTTCGCTCTATTGATTGATGCTCTTTAACAGGTCAAAGTTTAGGTGTTTGTTCATTCAAGACATTGGATTTTGCTACGACTTTGAATTGGGGTTATTAACACAGATGATGATGATGATATCAATATATATATGCTGACAGAGTTGGGTTGCTGACTTTGTGCTTTTCTTAAGCTTTCAATTTTGAGATTTAGATGGATGTTTCTTCTATAGCACCAAATTCAACTCTAACTGATCAAGTTCCTTTGTTAATGGGAGACCACATCGTTGACATCACAAGTCATGACTTTGACTCTTCATCAACATCTTCTATTGATGAGTTAACTCCTGAGCAAGTTGAACTTAGAATATCATCATCATCATCATCAAATGATACACAGCAACACCCAAACTATCCTTCTCCTCCTCACCAACAAACACCAATTTCTTCAAGGAGAGCTCCTACTAGGACTAGGAGGAGTCCATTGAATTCTGGTCTTTGGATTTCAGTTGAGTTAGTTGTCACTGTGGCTCAAATTATTGCAGCCACTGTAGTTATGTTTCTTGCTAAAGATGAACATCCTGAAGCTCCATTATTTACATGGGTTCTTGGATATACCTCTGGCTGTATTGCCACTCTCCCTATTCTCTATTGGCGTTTTCGCACTTATCATCACCCAGCTACATCCCAAGATTCTTCACAACCTGATAGCTCTTCTCAATCCAATATTAATCCTTCAGTGTCTACACCATATACAACCATCTCAGTGGCTCAAGCACCACCAGATGAAGAAAATAGCACTGATATGAGACCTATAAACAATCAAGTTGGGGAAAGCTTAAGAACAAGGTATATTTATATATTATTTAAGGCCATGTATTAATTGGTTTGGTTAATTTTTTATGATATGCAGACTTAATGGGCTGGTGGATCACTTCAAGATGGCTATAGATTGTTTCTTTGCTGTATGGTTTGTTGTGGGGAATGTATGGATATTTGGAGGTCACTCATCTCCTTCTGATTCTCCTAAACTATACAAGTAGGTTACATGCCTTCCTCAACTCTTATAAAGAATTGAAACTTTTAACACTAATGTTTTTTGTTTGGGTGGGTCTTTGCAGGTTATGTATAGCGTTCCTTACTTTCAGTTGCATTGGATATGCAATGCCCTTCATACTATGTGCAACCATCTGTTGTTGTTTGCCTTGCTTAATCTCTGTTCTCGGCTTTCGAGAAAACTTCTCACAAACTAGAGGAGCCACTGCTGAGGCCATCAACGCACTGCCTGTCTACAAGTTCAAATTAAAAAGTAGAAATGATTTGGAGTTTTCAGAAGAAGGTGAAGGTGGATTTCTTCTATTGGGATCCCAGAAGAAACGCCTTATATCAGGAGAAGATGCTGTAAGTGACTACCATTAACATCTCTTTAAGTTTCTCCATCCAAATTAGTAGGTTAATTTAGTTGTGTAAAAGTGGAGTATGCCATATCTTCAAGTGTTAATCTTGGATTGCAGAGTTGTTGCATCTGTTTGGCTAGATATGGAGACGATGATCAAGTTAGAGAGCTGCCATGTTCACATGTGTTCCATGTAGAATGTGTAGACAAATGGCTTAAAATCAATGCGACTTGTCCTCTCTGTAAAAATGAGGTCGGAGAAAGCAGTGCTTCCTCATAGACAAAGAGGCCGAGTCCTTTTAAGTTTCCCTAAGAGCTGTTTCAATACGTACATAAGAGAGATTTGTATTAAAGAGTTGATTCATTTTGTTTGTTAAAGAGTTGCTTGTATCGTGTCCCATATCAATAAATTTACTACTAAGAGTTGATTCATTTTGTATTAGCAGCAAATGAGAGAACGAAGATATCAAAAACTATTTATGAAGAAGATGTAACACCAATCAAAGGAAAGGCTCTTTGAATCAAAATTCTCCACTTTAACAGATAATGTGAAAGGGAAAATAAATAAAAAATGTTTCAGAAACAGGAAAAAAAAAGTTGGAAGAAAGCTCAAAACATCCTCATAAAAGTGTCTGAGGGTAAAAAAGAAAACGAAAAGAGAAACAAAGGACCATTTCTTTTATCTGTGTTAATTATCAAACTTAGAAACCCAGCCTCTCTTATATAGAAAACAATTATACACATTTGGCATTCATTGTTACAAACTCCAAACATCTTTTTGACCTCCACACCTCTGCGACTAAATCTCAAGTTTGATCCAGGTCTCTCCAGGAGCGGATCCTCCTGCCTTCATTTGGTTCTTATTGATAACTAAGTGCTTCTTCAGTTTGAGACAGATAGACTCTTGAATGCTTCAAGTTGTCCATCGCTCAATCCACTCTGACTCATTGGATGGTTCTGTGTGTCCCCATTCTCATTGCTCTTGCGAAATGAGTTGTACACTGAATCAGGCATCACTGAGCTGAGCTTGCCTTCAAAGTGAGTTGAACACGGAAAATACTCCGCACAGCGTGATTTCCATCCTGCAATTGGACCCAAAACAAGGCTTATCATTTTCCAAACCTAAGGACTTTACTAGTTACTGCGATGGAAATCGGCTGGGTTCATAAGACTAATCAAATGCAATAAATAAAAAATGCACCAACAAGACAAGTCATACTGGTTACTACTTAATGAAAACAGCAGTGAAGACATTCGATGCTTACTGGATGCAGCTTCTGAGTCCAAGAGAACTGTGTTTAGGAGCTTATGAACTGCTATACAGTCTTTGAGTTTCCATTCTACTGATGGCCCTAGAGCTCCATTTCTGCACCAGACAACCAATCTTGAACATACAAAAAAAAAAGAGCAAGGAATAATAAGGTATAGTTTGAAGTATACGTTTGAACCACTTTATTGGCTGAGTCTTCAATTATTTTGATAGCCTCGGTTTTCTTGCTTGGATCTAAAACGTACAGCATTTCTGCATACGCAGCTCTGTGCACCAAAGAATCTGCAAAGTTGAAATGCAAACGTTACCAACTTTTAATAAGACATTGTATCCGTGAGGATATATGTAAAAAATTTTGATATGCACCTTCGTGTCTACCAAGAAACTCTTTGTTTGCCTCCATTAGTGATTTATTCTGCAATTGACTAAAATGCAAACAGATGGACAATTTATCTTACAACCGATATACAAAAGTAACAGGAAGATTGGATAAAAGTTTGGCTAGTCACCTGATTGATGGGCGCTCGGCCTCTAGGACACTCCAACGAAGTTTCTCAGCTCCGTTCGTTGGATCACTTGTCGATTCTATCTTGAGAAAGAATTTAACCTGCCATACAAGTTCCAAAGTATAAGCCACAAAATATAAAACATGTCTAACCACATAACACTTGAAGGGAAGACTCTACATGATTAAACGATTCCTTAAAAGCATCAAGTTACACAGACTGCATACCAAGGAACGATGTGAATCAGGGCTCTCTGCATCCAATTTAAGCAATTGCTTGACAGCCTGAAGAATGAAAAAAGAGAACGCAAAGCTCTTAGAAAAATTGGATGAAGCATATTACAGAAACATAATAGATACTATTCTCACCAAAGGAGAAATCAGTTACCTGGAATGCAAGCAGAAACTTTTGTTTTCTCATATTGACCTCAAAGGAAAGAAGATGGGTCTCCAAAGAATTAGGTGAATGCTTCTGGAGTAGCCTCAAGTACTTGGAAGCCTCCGCCATTGGCTCTTCAACCTGTTTAGTTCATTAGTTAGTGTCTGCTAAAGTTCTTAAAGGTGATGACGATTGCAATACTTCTTACAAATGAAGCAAACAATAACCTGAATTAACTTTTGACCATGGGGATCTGGATCTACAGGTTTCACATTTCGTTTGCCAGACTTAGAGGCACCAGTGGCCGTTGATTCTTCAATCTTACTTTCAGCTTCCTGAAACGAAGAACACACTTAAGCCATCTTAGTGTCAATTTATTCATCGATAATCAATTCAATGAAAACACCTACTTTCTTAGCTCGGGCTTCAGCCTTTTTCTGCTTCTTGATTTTCTTCTTCTGAGCAGGAGCCAACTTTGAAATTCCATCTTCTTCATCAGTTGTCTTGGGAGAGTCATGCAATTTCAGGTAGCACCTGAACATCAGGCCGAGAAGTAAATGAGACCGTAGTTAAATGGAATCTATCATGCATCCATACAATAGACACTGTATCAAGGTTACATTTAAGCAACAAAGAGTTCACCTGATAGCTCTGGTTGCTGCTTTGTGAAAATATGGAAATGAATGCAATCGGTCTTGGAACTTAAGCATGTCAACATATGAACGCAAAGTCATTTTTCTTAAGCAATACGAGTGGAAATCAAATTGATCTTCAGAAATGTCAGCATAGTGCTTCTCCACAGCCAAATACTTCTTCAGAGCACGTCCAAGATCACCCTGACGGAAGTAGCTATCTCCAGATGCAAGATCATACCTTTAACGAAATAAGGTCAAAATACAGCCATTAGAAAGATATCTGAGTGGTCAATTTTACAATAGCAAAATTCAGAGTTAGACCCGCACCACATGCACTGCATATCATGAAGACTGTTGAGCTGATCACCTTCTTTTGTAAATAAGACAGCAGTTTTCTCAGCCAATGCCACCTTCACCAGAAAAAATTCACAGAGCGGATAACTAGCGTTGAGGCTTAATGTTAAAGGGCTTCAACCAGAATAATAAAATATGAAAAAAAAACAAAATATAAACCTGATCTGCTTGCAACATACGCTTAACGCATTCACTGTTTATATAACGATCGGCTAGGTCCATGCCTCTAGCTTCATCGGCAAGGGCAGCAGCGGCAGTCAAGTCACCTGCATGCTTCATTATTCGGCTCTGTAGAGAGAAACCAGTACCAAAGTTGAGAAGAAAAAAGATAACCCCATAACTGGTGTGCATACATCATACAGATAGTTAAAACAATCGCTACAAGCCTATAACTACAGAATTTCAAACCCCGCCATCCTGTCAATAAAGTTTTCAAAATGTGTCTCCGTATATAGTGCAAGCAGCAATAGTGACATACTAAGAGTCTAAGACCTGATGGATAAAAAACTTAAAAAGTATTTAAGGCTATAATAAGCAAGGATACCTTCACAGAGTATAGATCAATCACTGTCGGTGTATGAGCAATGGCCTCGTCAATTTTACAGAGTGCAACATCATATTGACCACGCCTGTCATAATGCTGCAATAAGGGGAAAAAAGGTATCAAAATGAAATACACAAAATATCATCCATAAAACTGTCAATTATAGAGAAAAGAAAATTGACTCAGTAATAGGAAAAGTGAAACCTGAGCCAAGAAAAACAATGTCCACAATAGTGTGGATGGGGGCTCTTTCACATCACTGCATCAATTAAGAATTAAACAAGATATTTGACTGATCATCACCAACATTGAGAACATTTCACTGTTATTTTGTATAAAAGAAGACCATATAATAATAGATGGCATTAATTCAATGTATACTTCATTAATAAATTCAGTTGTATACCTTCCCGGGTAGCTTCCTGTAGTCCTAATTGAATGTTCCATCTCAATAACTAGTTGCTCCAATATATCAGGCTGATAACAAAATAAATATTCAAACATATATAGCAAAGTTAGGTGAAGCCAGATCAATGAAATTTGAGATAGCATGCTCAAGGACAAAGCACGGAAAATAACCTTCTGAGGGTGATCATACAAAGAAGAGAGGTCAGAAAATAACGAAGGAACACCCTGAGACAAGTACCAATATATATAAGAAGATATTCTATTAGAGCATTGTGTAAACGAAGAGACTCAAGGGCAAGAAAAGATACCTTCGTCAATAGAGGTTTAATGTAGTTTGCTACAGCCTCCTTAAAGTTTTCATCTTGCAGAAAATCCAGTGGTATCCTCTGAGATGGGGACACAGAAAATAACTTAAACCCCAGTCTTAGAATTTGGCAGCCAAAAATAATTAAAAAAAGAGTAAAATGGGTACCAAGCAGTTCCACATAAAGTAGAAAGATATTAGAAAATGTATGACATTACAGGCACCGATCTGCCTTATCTCACCTTAACAGCAGATGACCTGGTGTACTGCTCACTTAGAGACCGGTACAAGGCATTTAACTTCTCAATCTGGTCCGACGAATATTGACCACTTTCTGAATACAATTCAAGGCATTTTTGGAGGCCTTCATAATATCTGAAAAAGTAAGGAATGCATTGTTTTATTTGTTTAAAATACTCAAAGAAGTCTTTGAGAGTGTCAAAAGTAAAGACTGTACATTTTATGCAAAAATTAATGAAGCAGAGCAAACAGATTTGACAATAGAGAAAAATGGAAAATACACCGATAATTGCTCTACAATGACTTTGAAGGTTCAAAGGAAAGCACCTGTAATTGTCAGGGTTCATGGAAAGTAAAACCCTGTAGAGTTTATTGGCTTCTTCTACACGACCAAGATTTGACAAGAGAGATACCTCTTGTTCTTTGTAAGACAATTTATCAACCTAGAAACAAACAAACAAATGAGGAGTATTAAATATACTTTTCTATGTGTGTGTCTTATGAACCAGATACATTCAACTATCAGTTTTATAAACTCACTATTTTCGGCTCTTTTTTGTGCAACTCCTCAAGAGCTTTGTCAAACGAACCACTCTCCTCAAGCAACGAAACCTGGAAGGAAGAAAAAACAAGCTGAAATTTTCAGCCGCTACAGATTCCAAAATTGTGCTAATGCCAAATGCAGGTTGCTCAAACAGAGAAGTTTCAGGGGAAAGAGTAAAAACAGAGCATTCCAGGGGAAAGAGTGAAAACAGATCATTCCATGGGAAATAGTGACAACAAAGCTTTCAAGGTGGCTTGGAGAGACATTGCAGGAATCATATCCAACTCTTCTTGTGAGAGGTACTTTATCACTAAGTAACACAAGTATGTTTCAAAAATGTATGATACTGTACCAACTACCAACCAACTTGAATTTTTGGTATTTTCGTCAACAGGAGATAAATAAATGCCAGAGGCTACACTGACCCATTTACGGCAAGCAAAATTTTAAGGAAAAATCCTAGAAAGACAACAGTAAATAGTCAATGTATGCTACTTGTAAAATTTCTGCGTGATACCTTGTATAGAATCATTTCGGTGTGTTCAATTAGCTCGTTCTCAGGAGGATAATCATCTTCTAAGGTGCCTTCATACGCGTCCAAAATTTCAACAGCTTTAGAAGGACTGGTTTCAAACAAACAAGTTAAGAGATCAAGATAGATGTTCATGGCTAGCTTTACATGTCAAAATAAAAATATTCCAGAATTCTGCATAAGGTTCAAATCTAAATTCTAATGTAAGATTTGACGAACAAAGGAATGTGGTATATACTCCTTAAGTGTCCAAGACTACAATTGCAAATCATATTAATAAATCAGCGTGTTATCCAGCTAGCCAATAGTCCATAGCAGAAAAAACTAGCATACCGCAACATATTCAGATTTAAGGGTTCAAGGACAATAACATACTTTTGGTTTAAATGCTGGGAGACTGCAAAGCCTATCCAGTTCATTCGGTGATTAGGTTTTAAAGTCAAAAGCTGCTGCCTGGTCTCCACGAAACCAGATAAGTCTCGCATTTGTGCCTATAAATAAGAATGTATACAATATAATAAATTACTGAAATTAAAACACAAGAAAACAGTGATAAAAGGATGAATCCCCAATAGATTTGAGAGTGAAACATCTAATTTGTGCATCAAATAAATTCTCCTCAATCCAGATTTTTCCTATAATTACCTGCAGGAGTGAGAGGTCTCTCAGTATTTCGAGGTTATCAGGATCTATTCTAAGAGCATTGCGGTAGCATTTGATGGCTTCTCTATATTCTCTGTCTGAACGATACAGAAGACCAAGCACATGCCAGCAAACATGGCTTTTGATATCATTCTGCATGAAAAGAGGGGGTATAAATCCTATGTTAACCTGAAAAACACTGTGTCTGGAAACTAAGAGTGAAGTTATGATTATTGAAGAGAATATGCCAACCTTCACACCAAGCCTAACAAGCTCATACGCTTCAGTTTTGCGGTCCATACAGTTTAGAGTCAGTCCTTTCATAGATAAAGTCTCTGAATTTGACAAAAAATCAAAGGAATAAGTCTTACAAGAAGAAAAAGCACACCTAAATGGGATGATAAATAATGCATTAAAAAGAATCATTCAGCAGAAGCAATAAACAACAGCCTCATACTAAGAAATGAGTTTATTAACTTTATTGGGAACAAAACAAAAATAAGGTGCATTATCTAACAATGGTTGATTTCATAAACAACAAACAAGACAACAAAGCAAGTGGTAGACCAGGTACAAGTCGTTTGATCTCAATTAATGTAGTAAGCTCCATTGAGTTGCAAATTGAAATAGCAATGAGAAATTAACATTGAAAAACAGAAGAAACGAGACAACTCACCCCCATGATCAGGAAACTTTTTTAATATGGCATCAGCTGCCTTCAGTCCTTTCTTGTACTGCTTAGTCTCATAAGATTTCTGCATTATAAGATTCACTCAGAATAACTTCATTTGATATACTAAAAACACTGAGTGATGCATATATAACATACAAAGACCAAGTGAGGAAGAAAATGTTTAGTACTTGTATATTCCTAAAGCATATTTTTAATATATTCCATAAAGTAAAAATTAAGAATCACTAAACTTAGAACTCAACCAGGTCTCAAAAGATCGTGCGCGAATAAAGAAGCCCAGAAGCAATCAAGGTCATTAAGGTTTACTAACAATAGCCGATACTCAAAACTACTTGAAGCTAAGTTAAGTTGCTACATTAAATAACACATTAGAGTCGAAATACAAATATACTAAAACTCAACAGAGCTTACTTCACATGTCAACGAATTCTCTATTGACCCAACACATTGACTTTGATAAAATTTAGGGTTTAACAGAATAAAATTAAAATCATCGTTTTCCAATTTTGGCCAACTAGAAACATCGCATCGCATATAAGGTAAAAAACTGAGAGGGAATCGGAACATACGACGATGAGCTTGAAGAGGTTGGCCTCTTTAGGAGGAAGCGAAGCCCCCATTTTCTTGTGCAACTGAGAGAGCTCGCGAAACAGAAGACGGAGAAGGAAGACGATGTTCTTCGCGAGTTCGATAGGGAAAAAGAGAGAGAGGTGGCGTACTATCCGCTTCAACCCTACTGCGAACAAACAAGGCACAACTCTCAAAGAACCAAACCCGTAAGGGTATAAATTAGGGTCCGTCTTCAATCTTCTCCTATCCTAACCAATTCGGTATTATGCTTCCGGTTTAAATTCGTGTCTCCCTACCGGTTCACACTTAACACACACACAGCTGTCTCAAACAAAATTGTATAGACCGATCAAGTCAACAGCATCGACGCTCCAATCGAATTAAAACAACCAATTCATACTTTAAAGGAAAGATTTAAACAAACTACTAAAAAGAAACCAAGCCAATCCAAGGAAAAAGTAATTACAAGTAAAAGTCTTCTCGAACCGGACAGACCGGGAAAATTTCGATTTTTAAGTAGTAACATTCTACTCTACCGAACAAAACCGAATGAACAAACGTCTCGTGGAGCTCACTCATGTCCACCAAAATGTTAGCAATTTGATCTAACTAAACTCTAAAGAAACGTTCCTGTAAGAAAGTTCAATCTCTTATTCTGTCATCTCAATGCTCCCATCACTGTCGTAGACGAAGCAACCTGAGAAGTCTCTCTGCTTTTTGTTCCTGACGATTCGCCCGGTTTTGCTAGCTCAGCCTCGTAGATCTTCTTCCAGGACTTTGCTTGTTTACAAAGTTCTTCCTTTGAAGCTACGGAGTTCGAAGATTCGATCTTTCCAGTCTCCTTCACTACACGAGGGACAAAGCTCCATTGCTCCACAATTGATCCAATGTCCTAAAGTTAAGAACATTACATAATAAATTAAGACGGCTTGAATCAACCAACAAGAAACTGATCATATTTTAACAAATGCCAAAGAGAAATAACATTTTCAAAACTCTAGAAATGTACAAAAGAAGAGGCCATTGATAAAGCAACTATTGTTGTTCAGAGAGATTAACCTGCTTCTGTTCCAGTGAAGCTAGGCCGTCTTGTAAACAGGTTAAGACTCCTTTTGCAGCTATTCGCTTGATTTCACCTGGTTCTGGCTGTTTACAATCGTTTAGACAAGAGAAACTATAAAAGACAGTGTTTTTGCAAGAACATACAATAATAATGCCCACTTACTTTCTCGTCCTGATTCTCTAGCCATAAGATGGTTTGAGTTAGGTCATCCCTGGCCCATTTCTTCACCTCCGTAACAGAAACTGTCTCTTTCACAAGGTTACAAACTGATCTATTCTGTGAAGATACAGAAATAAACAGTCAAACACCACTGCTTTGAGCAAAATAGGGTTCCTTTCGGATTACCAAATCATCAGTTATGGTCTAATGGATAAAGATTAAAACATACGTTAGATGAGGTAGATGGTGTTCCCCTTGTTTCTGGTTTATTCTCTACTCGCTTCTCTGATTTTTTAGACAGGTGTTCGCTCTTTTTTGGAATACAATCAAATAAGTTTTACAAGGTCAACAGAACATCGAAGTGACTCAGGGTAATAAGAAAAGCTATTCTCTTGTTCAGCATTTAACCAGACATCAACTTTAAAACAAGGTGATATTGATGAACCTCAGGAGAAAAGAAAATGGTTTTAAAGCAGGTATTTTACTGAAAGCCTTTCCCATATATTTCATTTTACCTTGAATAACATCTAGGGGAACTTTCCTCCAGGGTTTTCCAGTATGCATAAGGTATTCATAATATCCACCAACTTCTTCAGCGTATAACACTGAGGTATCCATTTCTGAAGACAGTGAAAACATATAAAATGTTAGCATATGCAAAGGAGAAACTGATGAAATTAGGCATTGGAGCACTTAAAGAAAGTCAAAGAGGTAACCTTTGAGACAATAGTTCCAGAGTTGGTTAGGTTACAGCATGACGCAACTTTAGAGTTTTAGGAAAAGCAGAGATCAACAAGGTACCGTGAGAGTTCCGAAAAGGTTGATATGTGGCTCCCATTCTCAAGGCATGTACTCCTCTCAGGGTTACCACACCGTTTAATATCAAACTCCATCATGAAAAGCATAAATTAACTAACACGATAGATAAAAATAGCATAGTTCCAACAAAGGGTAACAAACCATAAGTTTAGAGAAAGTAGTAGTCTTTGAGCTAGAATCAAGTAACAATTTTGCATGTTCCGAATTGTTGGAAAGGGCATATTCACTGTTCTTTAGTTTAATCAGCTGATCATCTTCATCCTTGTGTTTCTTACAATGAGACTTACTCTAGACGAGTCTCAGGATCCCTTGAAGTCATCCAAGAAGGAAGATTTCGCTTCTTAGACATCTTGTCCTTGACACTAACAGAGAATACTCTACACAAAACAACACAGCCTTTTTATCTAATTATTACCCTACAAGTAAACACTATCTTTAACTTAAGCAAATAGTTTACTTGGAAACCTAGAGACAGAAGAGTGCAAATCTGCAAAAGAATTTTGAAAATGTAAACGTATTCCTAAGAAAAAAAATACAAAATATAATTCATATGAATGGGCACAACCAATCTTTTCAATTTCATCATAAAATCAAGGAAACAAAAGCCCTAAAAAACCAACGAACAAGGGGTTTATTCAAAAAAAAAACGAAGAATCAGAGAACTCAGTAGCAGCAATTAACTTACTTTTTCAGCAGATAACATTACCTTAACGCAGCGTTGCTGATCTAGAGAGATAGAGAGCATCAGATGATCAGACTGTCGAATTGATTAAACTTGATAGAGTATTAGTGGAACTCAAATCGTAAGAGTTACGCTATTTAAAATTATAATCGGATACATTTAACAAAGTGGACGTGCCGGAGTGGTTATCGGGCATGACTAGAAATCATGTGGGCTTTGCCCGCGCAGGTTCGAATCCTGCCGTTCACGNCTTTGCCCGCGCAGGTTCGAATCCTGCCGTTCACGCTTTTACATTATTTTTAGGTTTTTATTTCTTTAATTTGCTTGAGCAAAAGAGTAGAGATATGAAGCTGATTCTGATATTCTTTCTGCCCTTGGTCGATCTCACTCACGTTAAGGTGGTTTATATATATATAGAGAATCAACCAAACTAGAGCCTAGAGGTCAGAGCATAATGAAATGAGTTTGTGACGACAATACAATACACTCTCAAATGGATCCTTTTGAATTTGCATAACACTTTCAAAAATAATTATCTTATGAAGTCGGCAATAATTAATTAAGTAGCCTCGTCTTTGTGTTCTTTCATCATTTATGCTCCTTAATTAATCATTCATTCAAATAAGCTTACAAGGCCAAAGGAACATCCTTGAAATCTTTTGCTTGTTCATGTTCTTGTTATGACTCGTTTTCAGACATACCTCTCATATATATGTTTATCTTATATTTCTCTCGTTGTGTTGTTTTGTCATTTGTGCTAATAATTCTATAAAACGATTCCAAAGCAAGGTATGTCTGTAACACTGAATCAAACACATGTGACATGTCTATGTCTATCTATATTTACTTTTAACGTAGTTCCCTTCTTTAACCGCAAACTATATTGGACTTTTGTATCCAATCCCGAAATTTCAGGATTATTTTTCTTTAAATTACGTACTCATGTGCTTAGTAGTTACTTATGCTTATAGACGGATTCAATGGCTTTGGCACGTTCTGTCCTCGCTTTTCTCACTTGACTTCGGCCATCTTCATTTTGAGGGTTAACCAACTAATTCTCCCCAAACAATTACTTTTCTGCATATTTTTTCCTAAATTGTAAAGTTCTTGATTTTTGCTCCCAAAAATTGATATTGTATAGTAATTAAACATTTATTAATTTTATCTTATAATTACACCCAATTAAACGTTTACTAAATCACGTTTAGAGTTTATAAACCAATTTAAAACGGGTTAAGTAAATCTAATTTGATTTTTTGGTTAACTTAACCAACTTTTTTTTTTCAGAAACGTTGATATCGATTTGGCCCCAAATCACTTCTATTTGAGAGAATCATGAGCTTTTCGTATGACGTCTGTCTATGATGTATGCTTTTGTTGTTGGTTATGAATTATTATGATTGTGTTATGAGACTTTTTGTAGTTTGTGAACGTGTCTTCCTCTTGTGATCATTACGTTTGTTTGTGTTTATTATGTTTGTGTCTATGAGTTATTATGTTTGTGTTTTTGTAGTTTGACTTGTTGTTATGTATTGTTCTTTTTTTGTTAGTTTTGTAAAAGAACGAAACATTTTCAAAAGCTTATTTTTATCTAAGTGTAGCCAAACGCTTATCGAGGTCAGTAGCAGGTATTGAATTCACTGAACAAAATTAGAAATATATGTAATATTAGAGTATCCACAAAGTTACAATAAACCAATGCAGAAACCAACTAAAAAACGAAGTAAACAATGACCAAACACCGAAGAAAAAATAGAAAAACAAAACCCTTGTTTGGCACAACAATAGAAACAATAGAAACTTAAAACTAATAGCAGACTTTAGTTGATCATTTGAGAGGTTTGATTTGGAGAAATCTCTCCTTGAGATGATGATGCCTGAAAAATATAAGCACATATATGAAGCATATAACAAACATAACAAACATATGACTAAAATATAACAAGCATGTAATCTCTATTTTTTGGAGTTTTCTAGGCTTCTTCTTTGGATGTATCGTGCAACCATTATAATTATGGACTTGTTCCAAACAGTTTGAACATGTAATTATGTGTCCAGTTCTTGGCAATTTTTGAAAAACATTACCTTTTTTTTTGTGTGGTGACTCATACTTTCCTTTTATCCTCTTCTTTATCTTCTTAGATTTTTTCTTCTTTCCCGGCAGTTCAGGCTCTAGAGGCTCGACTACCAGTCGATCAGTTCTCTTCATCCAGAACCTTGGTCCTCTAACAGGTTCCATGTTGGTGTCATAATTAAGTTCCCATATATCTTTAGAAAACCAAGAAGCGACAAAGTCATCAACATTCAATCCTGCATTTATCATAACTCCATAGGCATGTTCACATAGTATTCCTACAAATAACTTAAATCAAATTTAAAATGAATACTGCTATAACATATTTAAAAATTTGTATAAATACCTGTGATCTGATATTTTCCACATGAGCATGTTTGACTCCTTAAGTTGACTGTATAAGAATTACCATATAGGAACACTTCATGTACTCCATGAATTGCAGGAGTTGTTTCACATTTCTCGGCTTTCTCTCTTTCTAGGGCCAAAGTCTTCTTAACATATTATGTACACCTTCCTTGCCACTTTTGTGATATCAACCTTCTCTTTGTTATACGTGTCATAGCCTGCCTTCTAATCATCTCTAACATGGGTACCAAAGCCCTTGCTCGAGCTTTGGTGATGGTGGAGTTGTATGACTCTGTTGCATTGTTNAGCTTTGGTGATGGTGGAGTTGTATGACTCTGTTGCATTGTTTTCCACATCCTCACAAAAGCTTCCGAGTTTGTAAAAAGCAAGAGACCAAGTCTGAGGTTTCTCTTGCATTACAGATTCATGTAAACTCCAATTATAATCCAACAACTTTCTACGATTCTCTTCAAATTCTTCAGGTGTATAACTCCAAGCTAGATTCCAAACCATTGGCTTTATCAAATCTTTGTTAGCATGCCCTTTTTTCTTCAAGTTTTCCACTATATGTTTTACACACATTATGTGTTCAGCATAAGGCAACTCATCTTTCACTGCATTGATAAGACCCTAATACACAACAAAAACAAATGAGCCTATTAAAAATTATTAGAATAAACTAAAATAGTTATTGTAGCTAAATAATAAAATGCTAATCTTTGCTCTATTAGATAGTATGACAATACCATTTCCAATAATAATAATAATAATAATAATAATAATAATAATAATAATAATAATAATAATAATAATAATAATAATAATAATAATAATAATAATAA
>KE159355.1:90687-104198 GCA_000411055.1 Leavenworthia alabamica
GCATAGCCGGGACACGGTCACGGTCAATCCTGCTCCGGGTCACGGGAGGTTCTTGCCGCGGCAACAAGCTATCCGGCTGGATGGCCTCATCATGTGTACACCAAGGACTTCCCAAAATCTGCCAGTGTGATTTCAAAGGATCTACAAGGGGATCTTAAGCTGAGATGCACTGCTACTGAGCATGCAATTCAGTCACCCCTAGCTGCTCAATCTCTTCAGGGAGTTGAGAAATTTTCAGATACCAAGATGAGAGTACCAACTGAAGTCACCACACCAATTGTTGAGGATCAAATCCAACTGGATAAAGAGATTGTATCACCTCCAAGAAGTGAACAGGTACAAAGTAAAATTTCTCCATCTGTTTTAAATAGTTCCATGAATGTTTTAATGCACTTGTCTTCTGTCCAAAGTGTTGAAAAGATTACAGATACAATGGAGAAAATCATAGAACAAGAAGATGCTCCTACAAAGGATAAAAGGCAGACAAAACCTTGTTTAAAGGAGCTCTTATATGGTGAAAAGATGCACATACCTAAGGATACACCAACATACCAACAACCAGTGCAAGATAAGTCTTCTATTCTTGCTGAATCAAGTGATATTGTGTGTTATAGATTCAAAGAGAAATATCATTTTGCTGTAATATACTCAACTAGGCAATTACTAGATTTCAAGACAATAGAATTGAAAACAATTTCACTGCCATCTAGTTATCAGTTAATCTTTAAATCTTGCAATTCTAGTATAATGCACTTGTTTTTGTCAAAAAATGTTGAGACAGGTTCAGGACACACAAAGAGCACAGAAGAACCAGCAACACCTTTTTGATCAAGGAGAAACCACCTGATAAACCACCAAATTGTCTTGAACCTGCTGAAGTCTTCCCTAAGGTAACTCCATCTGACACCATGCAAAAGACCTTGTGTGGTGCCCAAGTAAGTAACCCTCATACCCTAAATCAATATTGGTTTAATCTTGCCACTATATGTAGTCTCAACTACTATGTTTTTGAAATTCATGTGGCAGATATAATGCACTTGTTCTTATCCTTAAGAGTTGATACAGGTACATGTTCCAGGAATGCAAACAAAGTGACTGCCTCACTCACCTCCACTACATTGTCAGCTCGATTACAAGGAGTCATCAGGGAACCAATGCAGGACCAAGAGTTTGAAGGAGGAACCTCCTGACCAGGACCAGAAATATAAAGGCCAAGGAAAACCTTGTAAGCTCTTTATAATGTCTAAGGATCCCAAAACATTTGTATGTCTCATCCAGGTAAGTCAAACTCATCCTGGACTAATATTTAAAGAACCTAGGATTGTGGAAACATATATGTTATGTCTAAAAGGTTTAGTTAAAAATGATACCATGATGTTAAATGACTTTGAGCTTATACCTAAAGATTGTTTGTTAGCTTATGAGCATTTAAAGGCTGTGATAATACACTTGATTTTTGTGAATAGAGTTAAGAATGTTTCAGGTATTAAAGAAGAGACACCAGATCCAATACAAGAAGCACCACAACAGATCCAAACCGGAGGTCTGAAAGTTTTGAGGACGAAACCTTTTCAAGGGGGAGGGTATGATGAGGACATAAAGACCATACTTTCTGTAGCTGTTGTATCAACCGACTTTACAANATGTTTCAGGTATTAAAGAAGAGACACCAGATCCAATACAAGAAGCACCACAACAGATCCAAACCGGAGGTCTGAAAGTTTTGAGGACGAAACCTTTTCAAGGGGGAGGGTATGATGAGGACATAAAGACCATACTTTCTGTAGCTGTTGTATCAACCGACTTTACAAAGATAAACCGACTTAACATAATTGGAACATTGGAGAACCATGTGTGGCGACCAGGAGAAGTATAATGAGACCAAGAAACATTCAAGAGGACAAAGAGAATCACCAGACATCACTTGAGGAGATCAAAACAACTTCCAAATGAATTTTATTACCAGTTCTACAAGGGATGCAAGAAACCGATATTCACCATCATCCAAACAAGCAATGTGAGTATTTGAATTTGATTATCCTAATGAGTGTTTGATGTTTGTTTTGCAGCAGTCTCGAGTCATTTTTTATTTGTCTTAGTTCCCAGTAATAATGTAATAAGGTTCAAGTGGTATGCCACTTAAACCTTGGGGTTAAAAGTTTTTTTTTTTAAGTTGAGTCTTTGAGTCTTATTTTATGTTCTAAGTCATTGGATCTAGCCCATGGAGTTTGTAGTGTGTCTTGGGCTTAGAAGCCCCACAGTTGACGAGTTAGAGTCTATAAAACTCGATCAACTATGTATTACTTTTACAAGATATCAATAAAGAACAAATTTTCTCTAAAGAAAACTCTAGCCGTTGCTAGAACTTGTTTCAAAACTTCAAACTGTGTGAAAAGCCTCTTGAAGTTCGAAACCTAAACTTATCAAAGCCTCTCCCATAAGATTTGTGTCGTCCTTCATCCCCCCAGCACCTTAAATTCACCTTCCATCCCTTTGTTTAGTTCGTTTGTGAATTACCTGCAAAGTTAGTCACCATCCAACCATCTTCGTTTTATCTTTTAAACTCAAAAATTATTGTGTTACCACCAATTTGAATCTCCATCACTCTCCTATGTATTTTGTTTTGTGTTTTGGATCTTATCATTACGTCCACTTGATAAAATAAATAAAATTACTAGCGGTAGAAGATAGTATACAAAGTCCACGTCAGGTAGTGGATAACTATTCATTTATTTTATATTATCCATCATAATGGATGGATAAAAAGGACGTAAAATACCAAAGCTTATCTTGTACTAGCTTTGTATTTGATGTTGACCTCATAAATATCCACTTCTTTTTCACGATCAAAATATACATATAGGACGCAAACCATGTATTGGTAGCAGTTTGATTTTAATGAATGACTTGGATCAAGTCAATTTGCAAAATTAATATGCATATTTTCTCAACTCATCGAAGTCAACCATCTTTGAGACAAAATTAAATGATCGGTGTTGGATAAGTTTCTACTTTATAGAACTAATATATATATATATTTTTTATTAGTATATCCTCCGATCATTTAACTGTCAACCTTATTAGTTTTGTACGTTGCCCATCTGATCCGAAGTTTCGTGCTCCTAATTTAATCAAACGGTCGACAAAAAAAAAGAACGATGGGTCATTCATCAAAAATAAAACATTTGGCGAATTTTCTTGTAACGAAAATACCTTTTTTTAAAAATTATGAATTATTGAATGTGACCAAATAAAAATGATGACTATATGAGCTTTGAAATGTCGACAGGAACATTCAATATGTGGGGTCCAACACTCCTAGCAATGAAGTATTATTAGTCTATTTAGACTATTCTTATCTACGAAGAAACAGATTGCTTCCGTCGTTTAATCCTTTGATTTATCAAAGAGTTACCTTACGTTTGAAGATGTCGACGCCGTGTCATTTTATTCTCCTCCACATTTTTTTCATTCCGACGCCGTGCTGTTCTGTTTTCACATGCCATGTCGTTTTTGTTCTATGTTTGCTGCTTTGTCTCCGTATTATCCCACGTTGCACTTTAATATTGAGCAACAGTGAATTAACGTGGACACTACAATATTTACCTCAATAATTATATGTTATTAACCACGGGTTATTAATGATATATTTGTAATAATGTAAAACTGCAAACAACTAATTCAGTTCTAAATTCTAACCTAACAACGTTAATAAAATAATATATCTGTTATTTATTGTTTACCCCGTTGGATATATTCTATTAAAAATATATTGATTGGACTAGGACTGTTTATAGAGAGTAAAACACGTCTTAATACACTGTATATATAAAATAGCTAAGAGTATACAATTGGTCTAATAAACCCAAAAATTAAGTTACATTCATATGAAGCATAATCATGAAAATATATTTTAATAACTAAATATGTAGGCTAACGATATTAAAAACTTTATAAACCATGTGGACACTAGACCTAGTCCAAGTTGCATGGAACATGCTGTTCTCAGAATATTGTTTTATTAAATTTTGTACAGCTAACTAAATAATGTATATATAAATAAATGTGCATACGTTACACATTTGATTTTTGATTAATTAAAAAATAGAGTTGTTAGCAGAGTAGCGGTTTGAGTTCGCTTCTTTATGTCACACGCGTTAAAAAGTTTCATAAAGATCCCTATATAATCACTATCAAAGATCTATTTTCTTGCTATATATTATTGCAACTACATTTATAAAAAGCATAAAATCTTTGCTCATCGGTGTTTAATAGTCTAGATGTTGAGTATTAATAGCAGATTTAAATAATATAATTAAATAATCAGTTCTTTATGGCCGACCGAAGATAGACACATACACGTACAGACAAAAAGCATAATAAAAAAAATATACAAAAAAAGTTATAGAACTAGAAGGGTTAGATAAAAGATAATCTAGAAGGGAATATAAGAAGAGAGACTCTCAAACATTTAGTTTTTTCTTTTATATATTTGTAGTATACAATTATACATACATGAAACACTTAATTATATACAAGATCGGTTGTTTATAATTAGAAATCTATTTTTTAGAAAGCAAAGGGCGTGGTTCAATTTATATTTGAATATGAGAAAAGAAAGGGTGTGATCTAAAATCTAGATTCAGAAGGTACATAACCATTACTAGTCCAAAGGCACCTTCAATTTCCATATCCATGTATATTGAAGCTTGAGGCGATATGTGACACTAAAAGATACTTAAACATCTCATTTTCCAAGTTGTCACAATTCCTTATAAAAAAAGTTGTCCGAATTGATGCAAAGTCTCCATCTCGAAGCTCACAACCATTAACCGTTTGCCCATACTCTTATCACATTTCTTTTTTAAATAATAATAATATAAACCCGTAAAGAGGGATCTGAATGAATAAAGGAGAGTTTCTAGAAACACACTTATCTATAAAAAGCGGCACACTCTCCTCTCTTTCCCATTCATCTTCTTCTTCAACCTTCTCTCTCAATCATCACTCTTCTTAAAGCTTCAATCTTGTCCTTTTTTTCATTTTATCACAAACAAAAACAATAAAGTATCCTTTTTTGATATTTTCGCTATGGAGCTTATTCCTAATCTTCCTGACGACGTTGCCCGAGAGTGTCTTCTACGCGCTTCCTACAAACAGTTTCCTATTATCGCCTCCGTTTGCAAAGGCTGGAACCGTGAAGTCTCTCTTTCTGAGTTTTTCCATCACCGAAAAGCTTCACGCCATAGCCAAGAGCTTCTTATCCTGTCACAAGCTCAGGTCAACCCTGACAAAGATTCCGGATCCGGCAAGAATTTCGCTACGCCTGAATATCGGGTAGTTGTTCTTGAATCCGGTTCGGGTCTTTGGACGGATCTTCCTTCGATTCCGGGTCAACCCAACGGGCTACCTCTGTTTTGCAGTTTGGTTTCTGTCGGATCGGATCTTATTGTCTTAGGTGGGCTTGACCCGGTTTCATGGCAGGCCTCCGATTCGGTATTCATCTTCAGTTTCCTCACCTCCAAATGGCGTGTGGGGGCAACCATGCCAGGTGTACGGAGATCCTTCTTCGGATGCGCTTCTGACTCGGATCGGACGGTCTTGGTTGCGGGCGGACATGATGAAGAGAAATGCGCGCTGATGTCAGCAATAGTCTATCACGTGGCAGAAGACAAGTGGACGTTTTTGCCCGATATGGCGCGGGAAAGAGACGAGTGCAAAGCTATATTCCACGCTGGCAGTTTCCACGTCATCGGTGGATATGCCACTGAGGGACAAGGACAGTTCAGTAAAACCGCTGAATCTTTTGATGCGTCTACGTGGCAGTGGGGTCCCCTCACAGCGGACTTCTTCGATGACACCTGTGATACTGTTACCCCTCCGATCTGCGCTGCCGGTGACAACGGAGATTTGTACGCTTGCTGGCGAGGGGATGTGATGGTGTTGATGAATGACACATGGCAGAAGGTGGGCCAGATCCCTGCTGATGTGTACAATGTGGCTTACGTGGCAGTGAGACCGGGGAAGCTGATTGTGATCGGCAACGGCAAGGCTTTGGCTGGTTACGACAAAACCACCGTAGGATATATCTATGATTTAAGTAGTTCTCGATGGGTAAAACTGGAAACAGATGTTGGTCATGTTCAAGCTGGTTGCATCTTGGAGGTCTAATGAAAATATCCAATCTTTGGAGTTTGAACCTAAATCCCAACAAATTTAGTCAGTTTTTCTCGTGTGTTAATGTATAAATCTTTTCGTGAAAAAGAAGTTTAGTTGTCTGAATGTAAATATACATATTCTATATGATATAATATTCATTTAAAGTGTGACGTTAATTTAATATTTCTGTCCTAAAGAAAACTTCATAAGGAAATTTCTGACTTTTAAGTTCTAATGTTCAACAGCCAATGATACTGTCTTCACAAAATTGAATGGGTTTCAGTCCGTCGACTGGCCTATTACTTTAGGCCCAGATAGACTAATGGGACTTAAATGGAGCTTCGAAGGGAACTTGATTTAGGTCTTTGTATATGAAAAATGGACGGCTAGGATTTGAGCAGAGGTTTGAAATTTGGATTACACCTGAGAGGCAGAGTTGGAAGATAGACTGACAACTGACTTTAAAGATAGATGCAGAGACGCCCTCTGTTACAAGTAACATCTATTTAATAAATAAGTAACATCTATACAAATTAAAGAAAAATGCAATATACTTTTAGGCTTTTAGCAACAGAATTGAATCGTAGCCGTTAGATCTGCAAAGGAAATAGGTGCCGCTTCATTGTGCGTCACAGCTTTGTCATTAAATCCAACGGCTGGCAGCAGCTTTATGAACAAAATTGAATGGAGCACTGTTACCCTATCACTAGAGAGAATTTAGCTTCTTTATTTTCTTTCTTAACCAATAAGTCAACACATCTGCGTATGTAGGCTATCTATTAATTCAGCAGATCATACATCATCAACTTTATTTTAAGACAAATTAAAGATAAGAAGATTACGTTTGAGGGTAGACTTGTCAAATAACATTTAAAATGTCGATTTAATTCATCATAATCCGATTACAACTAAAAAGAAAAACCAAACTAAGAGCTTTGTATACACTTCTTGTTTTTTTTCGCTTACGAGTTTTTACCCTTTTTCACTTTTTTCACTATTCGAACAATTTTTCATCTCGTCTTCGTTGACTAATTGCCGCGTGTGAATAAAGATTTATATTGTAAAAGGAAGTGGAGTACACGCGCGTAAATAGTTGACCTGGCCTTGAGAAAGATTTAGAGAGGATAATAGAGAAAAACGTCTAGGTTAAATAAAAACGGAAACTAGCCCTAACAAAAATACTAGTAAAAAGCAACAGAAATAATAATATCACTTAAAGATTAATAGGCTAAACTCAAATTAGGATTAGAGTTCTAATTAAGAGAGTCACAGTAATCATCTTCACTCCGGTAGCTAGTGCCGTTAGGAGAATGAAGAGGAAATAACGGCAACAGCTCCGGTGTCGGCTCTGCGCCGCTTCTTGGACTCGGAAGGAAGTAAAACCCTTTCTCAGCTATGGCTTTCTGCTCTTCCTTTTCAGGTGGCGCTGAATGAGGACTCACGCGCGCCCAGAATGGGTCGAGGTGAGATACCGGAGAGACGAGAAATCCACGGTGGAAATGACTGAAAGGGTCGTTGGGGTTTGTGATATTGTTGACATTCAACTCCATTTTCTTTGATGATTGACGACGTTCGTGGAGCTTGAACGATGGTGTCTTTGGAGTTAATGGAAGCTTCTGTTGTGCGGCGGAGGAGGAGGATGAGGGATCAGGTGGTGCTCCAGTGAGTTGTTGGACGATGTTGCGGAAATTGGAGGGATCTGCTTGAACGAACATGGTGTTTGGGTCGTTGGCATAGGTCGGCGGCTGGCGGTGCTGGTAGCTCATGGTGGTTGTTTGGTTGAGATGACCAAAAAAGAGAGATGTTTTTAGTTTGAAAGTTGAAGCTTTTAGAAGAAGAGAAGAGAAACGTGTTCTTGTTTCTGTCTAAAAGACATTCGTCTGCCTACTACCCAATTATATAATGAATTTTTCTTTCCTTGACATTTTGCCAACATATTTAATTTAGTAATAAAATAATTGCTCATATGTTTGACTTTGCACGTCTAGATTCTTTAATTTTTAAGTTGACTAAAAATAAATAATGTTTTCGTTGCTAATAATTCACTAATATTTATAAATTCAAACTTTTTCTAGATGATTATAATGTCAACATCATGACTAGAATTGTTGCCAAGTCAGTACATGAGAATCGAAAACATCAAATATCAGTTTGTGTTAGTGAAAAATTGGGTTTATAATATAGCATATGTTTGCAAATTAAAATGTTGAATTGATATTTTAATATAAAAACATAAATATATTATACATAGATTAATGTTGGTGTCGAGGTTTATGTAAGTGCCTTCCTATAATGATAGATCCTATGTTCCTATATATCCTGATTCCTGACCGTGAACACGCATAATTATCATATCCATGATTTATCATTTTCGAATTTTGAATTTCCCAAAGAAATAAATGCAGTGACGAGAAATGCATCAGAAGTTCCCCTACAGAATTTATGAGGTTAAAATTTTGAAAACTAAATAAATTAAGACGATATATAAAACTTCTTCATAGTTTTTTTTTTTTGATAAATACATAGTTGAGTAATGAGTAAAGAAACGATGAAGTTTTGTTGTTGTTGTTTTGTTAGAGATTGTGACTATAAGTTTACTTCTTATTACCTTATATATTCATTTTGTTATTGCTACATAAATGAAAATATAATATGGGATGCCCTAGACTCCATTTTATGGTAAAGGGCAGGCTCATTAAAAGCCCATATTCTTAAAAAGAAGCTAGGGCTAGGAAGGCCCAGATTTAGGTGAAACGTGTTGGTTGAGCTTAGTGATGTTTTCAATGTTTCTTGCAACAATTTATCCGGAGAGCAGTTCAACAAAAACCAACAGAAGCTGTGACACAAACAATTGGAAAGAGTAGAGCATGAAGCCAACATTGATGGTGTTGTTTTCTATTGGCCTGACATATGCAACGGATCTGGTTTGAATCTTTTGTTGTTAAATGCTTTGATTCTCCTTGTCGCCAAGGATCCTTGTTGATGCTTTTGTCCGTTTGTGTGTTTTTTGCTTGTAAGTCCTTGTAATGTTCCTCCTACATTGTTGTTTGTGAATGCCTCTTGGAAAAGTACAAAATCTTTGAGTAACATATATAAATAATAAGCATTTGATTTATCAATCATTCAAAGACGGTTAAAACATAATGTTTTTTGACTTAAAAAGACAAGTGTGGTAAATAATAACACAAGTAATAATCTTTGAAAAAAGGATTCAAGTTTAGATAGAGAGATCAGCGAGGTCAAATGTTCTCTCAACAGCTTTGCACCAAGACTCCACTTTCTTCTTCCTGATTCCTTCTTCCATAGCTGGTCTGAATACTTTGGAGTTCTTTGCCTTCTCTCCTGACTCAAATATGTCTTCTTCTTTCCAGAATCCCACAGCCAATCCAGCTGCGTAAGCTGCTCCTAGTGCTGTTGTCTCTATGTCCATAGGTCTCACCACTGGACTTCCCATCAAATCAGCCTAACCAATATTTTTATGGAGATTAATGTTTGAAATAAACCTACACAATCATCAGAAATTTCATTAAAAGAAGAGAAGACATACCTGAATCTGCATCAGAAGGTTGTTAGCCGTGGCACCACCATCAACTCTAAGCAAGAACTCCCCTTTATCGTTACTTAAGGAACCCTTCTCACCTGCATCCTTCTTCATAGAGTCAAGCACATCTTTCACTTGAAAACACATGCTCTCCAACACAGCCCGAGCTATGTGAGACTTGTTTGTGAACCTCGTGATTCCAATACACACACCACGCGCATCTTCTCTCCACCAAGGAGCAAACAAGCCGTTAAAAGCTGGCACAAAGTATACACCTCCAGTAGAGTCTACCATTGCTGCCAATTCTTCAATTTCACTGGCGGTCTTTATGATCCCAAGGCTGTCTCTTAGCCATTGAACAGCAGCTCCTGCAATTGCGATGGAACCTTCCAGTGCATAGTTAGTCTGTGCTTGAGGCCCGAGCTTGTAAGCTAAGGTGGTCAGAAGTCCATGACCTGATTTGATGGCCACTTCTCCTGTGTTGAGAAGAATGAAAGCGCCGGTCCCATAAGTACTCTTTGCCTCACCTTTTTTGCAAGCTTGTCCAAGCATTGCAGCATGCTGGTCTCCAAGACATCCAGCAATCTTGATACCAGGAATAGGCCAGCCTTTGCAAATTTCTCCAATGACTTCCGAATTGCTTATAATCTTGGGTAAGATTTCAGTGGGTATGCCAAGAGTCTTCAAAGTGTTGTCGTCCCAGTTCAAGGAGTTGAGGTTCATGAGCATTGTGCGAGAGGCATTAGTGACATCAGTGACATGTAACCCACCATTGACAGCGCCAGTCATGTTCCAGATCAACCATGTGTCAATAGTGCCAAAGATGGCATCACCTTTCTTGATCCCGTCTTTAACAGCTTCAACATTCTCCATGAGCCAAAGAAGCTTCAAGGCAGAGAAGTAGGTGCTAATGGGCAAACCACAAGACTCAACAAAATGGGATCTTCCACCTGAGAGTTGTTTCTCCAGTCTCCTGCAGATAGAAGAGGTACGAGCATCCATCCAAACAATGGCCTTGTAGAGAGGAAGGCCAGTGGATTTGCTCCAAACAACAGTAGTCTCTCTCTGATCTGTAAGGCCAATAGCTTTCAAACCAGCTTCAATGTTGTGTCCATCGGCAGTGGCTTTGTCAAGAGCCTTTGCAATACACACTTTCACACTTTCTAGTATTTCCATTGGATCGTGTTCCACCCATCTTCATTCCCACAAATAAAAATTAAAATTAACATGATATATTCTTCTATTAAATCACAAAATCAATTTTGATTAATCCGAATAGAGCTAAGATCAGAGAAGATCGGGATCATAATTGAATTGTTGTATCCAATGAAGATTTAAAAGATAGATTAAATTACCCAGCTTGGGGATAGAACTGAGTGAACTCGACTTGATGAGAAGAAACAGGACGAGCATCATGATCGTAAATGATGAATCTGGTGCTGGTGGTTCCTTGATCAATTGATCCAATAAAACCAGTTGTTTCTGCTGCCATTTTTTGGGTGGTTAGGTGAAATGAAGAAGAAGATGATGGTTGATAAAAGATAGAATGGGAACGTATATAGAATAAAACTGAAATGGAGACTCAGAGATATTCATCGTTTTTTTATTTATCCAATTCATTTTACGCATTTATGTTTCTATTGGTGGGAGGGAGGGAGGTCAATAATTATGATATCACCTTCCTTAATTTCATCAACCTCTGCCACGTGGATCTTTATCATTCGATTATTTTATAATTTGTTTGACTTTGAATAACTCTTATCTTATGTCTCTTTCTCTATTCACGTATTTTTCTTCATTATTGGTTTGTTAGAAGTTGAACCTCCCATGGTCGTATTTTAACGTGTAATTAATAAACTTATATATAATTATTTCAGTTATAATACATTTAATTTAAAACGAAAAATACATAATTATCTTAACTGAAATAATTATATAATTTTTTGGTTGAAATAATTATATATTTTTTTTTACCAAAAAAGTATATAATTATTTCAGTTAAGATAACTATGTGTTTTTCGTTTTAAATTAAAAGGGGTGTATTGAACTCATGATTTGATAATATTTGATTTAAAATATCAAATCATATGTTATTAAAACATGAATTTTAAAAAAGTTATTGAAATCTACTGTTATTGAAACAATGATTTTTAAAAATATCATGAAATCTACTGTTATTGAAAACACTATAAGGATTTGAATTAAAAATTTCAGCTGGGATTTCATAAGATTTCTTAGTTAAAAATACAAAGATCAAAATCTCATGGTTTTAGCTGAGATTTCATAGAATTTTATAACAAAATTCCAAATTCAACCAAATCATCTCAAATCTCATTAGAAATCAAATCTCATCAAATCATAATTTCAATACATCCCCTAAATGTATTATAACTAATTTTAAAGGTGTAATTAACTTATGATTTGACAAGATTTGATTTAAAAATATTAAATCGTGTGGAAGTAGTCTTGCCTTAGCCTATTAGTCAAGGGTCTATAACTTCTACATTTGGTATGAAGTTCGATTCCGGCAAAAAGTTTTCAATGCATTGCAAGGTGCAGCAAGATATCGTTTATCGTGGTATCAAGTGTTGCAAAAGGAACTATAATGATATTGTGCTCGTTGATAAGTATTCACCATAGATTTAAATCATATTTTAAAGAAAAATGATGATGTAATATATAATGTGGAAAAAAATATATCAAATCGTATGTTGCTGAAACATGAATTTTGAAATAGTTATTGAAATCAAATGCTATTGATACAATTATTTTTTAAAATACTATGAAATCCAATAACCGTATAAAAATTTGATTTAAAAATTTTAGTTGGGATTTCAGAGGGTTTCTTAATTAAAAATACAAAAATCAAAATCTTATGCTTTTTAGGTGAGATTGATGTGCTAAGTTTTAATCCCTAGAAATACTGCAAGTGCACAACCTATACCGTAGTATAAAAGGTATCGAATCCACATGGAGCAATGGTTCACACAATGATTCTTTAGGTTCAAGAACTAAGCTAAGACAGAATATATTGAATAAGTGTGTTCTGCATCAATCTAAAATATGATTAACAAAGACTTTAAAAACAGTTTAAGAAAGCACTAGGCACTAGGAACTCAGATATAGGTTTCCAGAATTGAACTACTATTCAGGTTCATTTATAAACCGCATCAGACTCAAACAAAACAGACATGCCATACTACTTCCGCAGCTATGGTAGCTAATAACTCAGAATCCGAGCATCTAAGCTTCCGCTTGATCTTGGCAAGACTGATCATGCACTAAACAAAGGTTCGATATGTCCACGGTCTCCTAACACTCAACTTCCGTTGGCTTAGGACCTAACCGCATGATCTACATAGTTCTAGTGGTTTACAAGCTTCAAGCTTTAAGAATGTAAACCTACCTAACATGATCTAATTCAGTGATCAATTGAATCAGATTATCAAATTCAATGTAGATAATAATGAATCTATGAATCTAATCACCTATTTGAGTTCAATTCCATAGCTTAACCCGAAGAACCCTAGCAACCTAGCTAAATGACTACTCATACATGATCAAATCAAAATCACAGCAGCAAATCAACAAAACAGAGTACATAATTGAAAATAGTAATTGAAATTGAGATTTAGGTTTAGATTTAGAAAACTTTTTCAATTCGAATTCAGAGTTCTAGAGAGATGTCAGAGCTCAAAAATCGCCCAAGAGAGTTTAGAGAGAGAAAAATTTATGTTTAAAATGAATTACAACCGTTTTTAAACCCAAAATTCGCGAAACAGAATTCTGTTATTTTGAGTGGCCCGATCGG